>JAAGNO010023064.1:38266-53400 GCA_033439905.1 Ceryle rudis | reverse complement strand
AAGATCGAGTGCATTGCAAACGCCTGGGGTCTCCCCCCGGCCCCTGCGAAGAAAATTGCTATACCGGGCTTACAATGAGAGGTGGTCCCTTTTTTTTTTCTGTCCCCCCCCCCCCCCCCCCCAACCAACCAAAAAAAACCCCAAAACAACAACAAAAACCATCAAACCAAAAAGACCCCAACCTCTTTCTTACCAAGCTAAAAATCCTGATTTTAATGGTGAAACAAAACACAGGTAAAAAAATGGTTGGGGAATGATTAGCTTTCCCATAGCAGGGGACCATTTCCCTTATTTTCATGCAGCCTTTGAATACAGAAGTAATTATCCTCAGACATGTCACGTAACATTACAAAATTTACTAAGGTCAAACCCGAATGTGAATCTCAGTCCTTAAGAGCTGACCGTGTAGTTCTTATCAACCATACCACATAACATGCAGCAGGACTTCTGGTTTTGTGCTAACTTGCATGGAACTGTGTGGCTTCAGATGTTCAACTGTTTGGATCACATCAAACAGCTGGGATGAGAATTTAAAGAAAGTTTTCACTTTTTGTTGGATGAAAGTCCATCCTTGTTTGAAAAAAACCATCTTGAGTCCATTGTGCTATAATGGAGATTACACATGAAAAGTGTATTTTAAAAGAATATTATTAAGTTGTAAAACATAATGCTGAAAAGTTTGATGCCAGAATCAATGCAGGCATTATGATACAGATTTTAATTATATATGCTTGCATCTTTTTTTTTTCCCCCCTCTGTAGTTTCTCTGCCTCGTTTACATAAACATTCCTTCCCACCTCTCCCTCCCTCAAACAGAAAGCTCTCTTTAAACCAACAAGCTATTTGATGTTTTGTTTCCTCTTTATGCAGTATATGAGCAAGTTGCACTAACTGTGTGCTGTTCCAGCCGTGATATGAGGGCAAAATAATTAATTTTTCCTGCAATTCTCTGTGGTACTTCACCAACTGAGGAGCAGAGAGATCCTGTATAACTAAACAGCAGTCTTTTATTAGTTGTAATTGCAAGGGAAACCCTGTTAGCATAAACTTGGAGAATGTATGTATTGAAATGTGAGTTATTTTTATGACGTGTGTATGCTCAGATTTTTCTTTTCTAGCAGGTAGAGAGATCTGGGAAAGTTTTTGAGTAAAAGCCCCAACCCAACCCAAAACAAATAAACAAAAACAAGTGCAGAAAAATAGGCATGTTCACAACAGACAGACCTTTCATTGACACGTTGACAGTTCCTGATGCAAAGCAAGTGTGTTCTAAAGCTTCTTGAAAAAAAAAAAAAAAGAACCACCAGGATTTTACAGAGGATATTCATCAAATAAGTTGTTTGTGAAAAGGAAAGTTTTCATTTATAGGAAAGGAAAATTTCAGGCCGTATGGTTTAATTTTTCTGGAATGGTTTAATTTTGCCAGAAACTGGGTCTTTGTAATTGAAAATATCTGTCCCACTTGGTAATAGAGTAATATCTGTTTAGATAAAAGTATTGGTTTTGTACACAGCTGAGAAAGTGTATTAAAACTTTGATTGTCTTCAAAAACCGGCATGTTTTTAGCATGTTCAAAAGACTCTGCATGTAGTGGGCAATAATCAGCTTGTACCACCCTGCCATGAACATCAGTTGTGGCAGGATGGGGTAGGAGGAATGAGGCTGTGCTGGGAAACCTGGTTTGGGTTGCGCTAAGTCCTGAGCTCTCATCCTGGTGGAAGGATTTTCAGATATGCCTGGGGTCTGACTTGCTTTCTTGTGTTTCAGATTCCTGTGTATGTGCCTTATACAGTCACGCTTCTCTTTTTTTATGGTGTTCAGTAGCAGAAACAAACTAGAAATTATTCTGAAGCAGTGTGAGAGTTCATTTTTAAAATGAGATTGTTTACTTGGTGGTCTTCAAAGCTGGACTTGTCAATAGGCATCTCAGGGGTTTTCTTAGCACTTTTCAAAGACCCTAAACTTTGGCTAATGCTTAAGATCAAAAGAGGAAAGGAAGGACTGGTTTTTTGTAGAAGATATTTCACTTTCTTGAGCTTTATCTGTTTTCCAAAGCCTTGGCATCAACCCTAAGCAAAGTGATGAAGCATGAAAGGGGCAGATATAGCTCAGCCTCTGTTAGAAGGCATTGATCTCAAGCATCTCCCCACCTGGCACTTTTAATAAGAGGTTGTTTTAACCGTAGTGTACTTAAAAATTCACTCATTTAGGTTCCTTCCTTTTTCCCCCTCATACTGGGCACATGTCACTCCCTACATGACTGAGAGGTGACAGTATGGTACATCCCATCTCTAAGAGGCAGGGTTGTCTTTTTCCAATCTCTTTGGTAGATTAAAAGAAAATAATGGAGCAGTGTGGTCAGTTGGAAGTGTGTGTGAAGATACAGGAGAAGACAGTCGTCGATGATCTCAGTGATGTGATATCCTATCTGCCAAACCATTTTGCTGGGCTCATTTTGATATACCATGTTCATCGCTTACGTGAAGTTGTGATTTCTCAAGAGGATACTTAATCCTATGTAGGCAACGTATCACTCATTTGGCAGTTGAGCTGGAAAGGTAAACATCAGGAAAGGGCTATACAAGAACCAGCTTGCTCTTATCATAGCAGTAAGCTGCCACAAGGTTAAACTGTCCTGATGATGAGTTGTCATTAGTATACTACCTCCAATAGGGTTTGTATTTGATCAGCTGTATTATCACTGGTATGATAATGCCTGAAAATGGGCCCAAAGTGGCACACAGCACGACTCGGATCTTGGAAAGAAACTGTTTGTTTACAAAAAATACAAATGAGTTTATCATAAAACAACCAACACCACCCCCCCCACACCCTACCCCCCCTTTCCATTATTGCCTTTTGGGTGTATTTATTCAATTAAAAGCAGTCTTTTTTGATTCTTTTTTTTCTAGGAATACAAACCACAAGAAAAACTTCTAGGCTGGAGGTGAAACTTTCAGAAATGACAAATTGATTAAAGACTTCTTAGGGACAGTTTTTTATGAAGAGCGTAGTCATTGAAAACTGTTTCACTGACTTCCTGTGAGACAAATAATTCTGAATTTTGTTCTGAAGGAGGGTCTTAAAAGCTAAAATGTTTTTCAAATTTAGAAAATGCTACCTTCAATCTTTATGTGCTGTAACGAGACTAAAATTTAGGCAGTGGGAACAAAGCAATGTAGTCCTGGCTGTGTGCATTCCTGCTTTTACTTTAGTTGAAGTCTATGAAACATGAATCTGAAGCGTAGGGGAAGCACAAGGCTTACATTAAGTACACTAGACCAGTGCAGGCATCTTCACATGGAATGGTCTTATCTTCACTTTTTCTTCTTAAAGAAACTATCTTGAGAACAATCATAATATGTGAATTATATCTGGAATTATCATGTAATTTAGCCTCAGCACCACGTGTGTAGTTGAAAATGTGGGTGTCTGCATGGCTCTAGTAGTTATTTTTACTGTAGTATTTTCTACACTTAGAATGGGAAATATGCAGTCAGATTTAGCTTCTGTAAATGAAAAATATTTTGTTTTTAATGAGTGCTGTCTAGAATTTTTTCATACCTGACATTTTTGGGTTTATTGCACATTTTCTTAACTTAAAAAAAAAAAACCCCACCCAAGTCTACCATGAATTCTTGGCTTCAATCCTCAAATGGCTGTATTTCTGTCCCGGTAAGTTAAATTCTTTTCTTGTGCAGTAGCAGCTGTTATGACATATCTTCTCTGTCCCACAACTTCACTGTTCATTGCTTTGATGTGTCTTAGAGAAGTCCAAAGAGAGACAAGAACGTGCTTGACACTGATACAATGGTACAGCCAAACATGATCAAAATGAAACTGGCAATGGTTACGATTCTGTATTTTACTGTGGTATTTATGTAACACTTTGGGATATTGTGCCACCATTTCAGATATTTCAGTTTCTCCTCATCACTGGTATATTTACAGTTGTTTCTGTAGACAGTGGGCCTGCAAGCAGGAGACGGAGAAAAAGCTTTTTATGGCATCTATGTAGCAGGGATCTTCTGGATTAGGTCTCTATTAGAAAAGGTGTTTGGCTTTCAGGCCTGTACTTTCTTTAAATGTGCAAGTGCAGCTCATCTTTATCTTTTGTCTATAATGAAATGCTCAGTTCAGGTTTTACAGTTCATGTGCAGGTCTCTTTGATGCTTCGTGGTTGGCTAGGTATAGGTTTGTGTTTGGTTGCTACCCAGGTTGATAGAAATAAGGGAAAAAGGCCATGGTTAAGTAGTGGCATTTGTGCAGCAGGGCAAAATAAATAATCCTCAATTGTCCTATGCCAGAGGTTACTGACTGAGCCTCACAGGAACAATGTGTGTTTTGAGAGAATATATTTTATCCATGTGTGTAAATGTTTATAACTTATAAATCACTCTTCATCTGGACCCGTAGATTCAAAGAAAATCTCCAGTAACTTTTATAAATTGATATTTTATTTCTTTCTCACCCACCTCGAGTAAAAAGATGGTGTATCTTTAGTGGTGGTTGAGGAAGGATACGCAACTTCTACTCTGGTGTGCTAAAGGAGAAAAAGGTGGGAATTAGAAATGACTCTGCTTATCTGGGATGATTGAATGCAATCCTCTTAGTTACCCCTTACCTTGATTCAGCTGCTCCCATTCTTTTCTACATTATATCAGCCTTCAAGCAGTAGAGAATAAATATTAAGTTATTAATTAATAACTGTGTCCTGCTTTTGGACTCTTTTTGTCCATTCCTGGCCCCTGATTTCTTTCTTTAAAACTTTATCACTAAATATAATATCCATGAACATTTTGAAGAAGTCAAAATTCATGGCCAAATTTGTCATATTCTCTGCTAGAAATTCCAGATGCTTTGGGTAGAATGTGCTACTAGAAGTAGCAATGCCTGTGCTGGGCTTGGCATGTGCTTTCTAGGATGTGATATTGGAGAACAAATAGAAGTCAGCTTGAGGTGTGTGGAATTACTGTTGTGAGCAAAGAAATTAAATCTGTAGTTTTTTTTTTTTTTTTTTTTGACGGCTTTTAATCCTCTGCATTGTTTATCTGGTGCTTCTCAAGCCTTTGCTTTGAAAATACAGAGGTTGCATATTTTTGCCTGAATATTTTACAGAATTCTGCTTAAATAGGGTTTTATGGATGTTTGCTTTTCATTGCCTTAGGTTTACCTTGTGTTGATTTTCAAAGCACAGAAGAACAAATAAAGCTGATGAAAGAGGCATTTTTTGACCTGTAAATAATATTTTTTTAAAGTACCATATTAATACAAAGTGAGTGAATCTGGCTGCCACACATTTTTCAATGGATATGAGAGACTTTTAGCTTCAGTGTCATTTAAGCAGTTTCCTTAAATGGGGATGTGGTTTGGAATGGTTGTTTATAAATATGCAGATGTACTTAAGCCCAATAACTGTCAAGCATTTGCATGTTAATGAAGTGTTACAGCACTAAGCAGTGGATAGTGGGCCGGAACTGTGGAGATAGGATTTATCCTGAGAATCTCAAGAAAACTGCCATGCAATGTAAACAGAAGGTATGGCTCTTATTGACTGGCAAGGATGTTGTTCACTCTTGACAGTTATTTTCTTGTGTTCTATCAGATGCACAGTAAAACTAAGTTCCTGCTGTCTCCAACCCTTTTGTTTTTTCATCAAAATAAATCAATTTTGAGGACAGAAATGAATACCCTTCTTTCTCAGACAGACAGCAGAACTCATAAGGGAATAATTACAAGTCTAATTCAGCTCTTTTAATGACATCAGCCGAACGATTCTTGGATTCAAAGTCCCGGATGACTTCCTAAGCTTTTTAACTCTAAGCTTCTAGGCTGAAATAGTATGACTTTTAAATTTTGTTTTCATTGGGAGATCAAAGAAATTACTGCACTATTAATTAACTGTGTGTATTTCTGTTTGCATAGCCTGCTAAAAGAAATTTGGGTATTTAATAGCATCCATTTGCTGGGTGAGATAAGGAAGGGAAAGAGGGCTGGTGTGTTGGGCCATAGGAGGAATTGTCTGCGGGGCTGACAAAAGCTTCTAGAAGTTGGTCATCCATGTCTGTATTGTCTAGAAGATTTTTCTGTCAGATCTAATCTCATAATCCTGCCATGAGCTTTCCTAATGGGCTAGATTCCGGATGGATTATTTGGTGTCACTCTTCGTTTTATCTTGTGCAGATTTTGAGCATGTGAGTTTGGTGGGGTTTTTTTTTTATTTATTTTGTACAAAAATTACAAATACAGGTTGGGAATGTGAAGGGAATGGCATGTTTCTAGATTATATTCTTTTTTTGGTAATGTAATAGCATCCATGGCTTCCCTTTGTGCAATCATACAACAGAAGAGTGCTGGTGCTGTCTGCACTCCTGTGATCGGGGCAGGTCAGTCATCCCTTCTACCTGTTCTTCACTATCAAGCAGACAATATGTAAAGGGTAAATAGAGCGGGTATCCCGGACCAATTTTGCTCTGGCCTTAATCCTTTTATTGTATTGAGGCTGGAAGTTTTGAATGGTCTGCTCTTTTAAGTTATTTGTCCAACAGAACGTTGATTTCATCCTTGAAAAGTCCCAGTTAATAAGGACTACAAGTGAGAGATGTCTTTTAAAACTGGGAAATGCAGGGAGGGGAAATGGGTGTTGAATGTAAGAAGTGGATATTGTGCTCCAAGTGGAATGTATCTATCTTTCACTTCAGACAGCTGCATGGGAGGAAAAACTGCAGGAGTCTGTAGCACAGAAGACTTCAATGCACAGGTCTGGTGTGGTTCCTCCAGGCTGAGGTTACAGCAGATGGGTTCATTGCAACAAAAGGTGTGTGGTTGCAGAACATGCAGATCTATTTCTTTTAGCAAGCGTGGGTTCTCATAGCAACACAGATGCATCAGCATGAGTTTTGGTGGTGTTGGTAACCGAGGTGTGAAGGCTTCCCTGGAATCTTGGTCTGTAAGGAAGGCTGCTGTGCCAGATCTCTGCTGTCTGCATCACTGGAGTCAAGCTAGTGTTAACAACACCCTATTATTTGCTTAGTTATTGAATTGCTAATCAAGACAGGGGTGTGAATGTTATAAAGTATTTCTACACCTTAAGGTACCATCTCATCGGATTGTTTGTAACACAAGTGCTTTTGAAGGGTTGCCCTGATAGAAAGGGAACCAACTGGATGCTGAATTCTCACTAGGAGAAGTGCAGTGATAAAGTCTGGGCTTGGTACCCAGATGTGGTAAATCAGGGGTTCGCTAGTCCTGTTTTTGGCTCAAGGCAGAAGCAGTTGTGGGATCAGGACTGTTTTAACCAGTTAGCTCTTGAAAACCTGCAAGGATGGAGATGGTGCCATATCTCTGGGCCCATGTTACACTGCTTATCTGCCCTCATGGGGAAACAGTTTTACCACATAGCTGGTCTCAAAACCTCTCCTGTTCCTTACCAAAAGCCACAGAGCTGTGCCTGCTTGTCAAAGGCAGCATGCTTGTGCGCTGGCCCTGGCTCAGGAGCTGGGCTCCAGGGGCAGCAGGCTGTGCTGGCTGCCGCAGCCTCTCTGATCCTCTTTCTGCAGGAACAAGTGTTAGATCAGCAAACGGGATGTATGTGAGAATAATAACACGCAAATATTGATTCGCTGGATACCCGAACTGCTTCTGTGGTTGCAATCTGTCTGCCTTCAGCTGCCTGCCTTAGTTACACCCAAGGCATAGCTCTCCTGCTCTGCTGCCTTATGCTTACTGTTTGCAGAGGACTAAGGAGCACTTTAACACATGGCACGTGAGAGCCGAGCACCCGTGGAGTGCTACTGTGGGAGATGCTGGTCAGCTGGAGCTTAGTCCAACCTGTTCCTTCTCCCACCACCAGTGCCATGACTGGGTGTTGCACTTGTTAACGCTTTGAACCTCAGGACAAGGACAGCTGTTGTCTGGCATCTCCCGGAGGGGTGAGGAGGAGAAAGCAGAAGGATGCTACACAACTGGGAAGGGGGTTACTTTGTATTTTCCCTGCCCCTCTCCCTTTCTTTCTCCCTCTCTTAAAAAAAAATAAAAAATTCTTCCGCTTTATAATTATTGCTGCACAAAAGGTTGAATTTGTCCTGTCTCTGGGCAAAGAGGGGGATAAAGAGTCATTATGACAACAAATCTCTAGAGGTCCCTTCCAACCCTTACCACTCTATGATCCTACGAAAATGGTGTGCTGTGTAATTTTTGATGTCAGACTGAAAATCTGCTGACCAGGGATAATTTTCTAGCATAAATCCAGGCTTACAATTAGAGTGGCAATTATGCTTAAAAATCCTGACTTCGCTGTTCCACAAATGTGGATTTAACTCTTATTACTATCTAGATAACACCAGACTTGCTGGTTTTGATCTTGCTATATAAGATGGTAAGCAACAACCAGGTTTTTCATTCACCCCTTAGATGGATTTGGTTTTTATATCCCCAGATACTTTTGCATTTCTGATTTAATTACATTACGAATAGAAAGGAATTTGACTTTTCAGGGGAAGGAGTTAAAACAGTGTTTGCACCTAAGAAAGGGAACTTAATGTTATGCCTATTTAACAGCAATAGGATGAAAAATCCAGACATTGATGTCTTGTTGGCCTCAGTGTCCCCTTAGGAAGCCTTTCCAGGGCTCTGTGAGTTCCCAAGAGCTATGTTGTTGGTGTAATCTTTCCTGCTGCCCTTCCTTTCTGCTCTTTTCTAGTTTGTATCTTATTAATTACTCTCTTGATCTTAAGGCTGTTAGAGAGCTCATCAAACTATATGTCAGACAAGCTTTTTGGCTTCTCAATTTGGCCAGCTTCAGATTGCCCCCATTGTCCAAACCTGCAGTTGGCTATTGCTGTGGTGTGGGAAAGCCTTCATGGTGTGTCCTCTCCTTGTGAGCCCAGCACAGGAACAGTGAGTGTCACAGAGATCTTTGGTCTGTTTCCACAAGCTGGAAGAGTTGCTTCTGCAGTCTATGGCTTGGAACATTCTTTTGTTGACCTCCAGCTTCTGCTACACTGTTTTATTGCAGTGTGCTACTGAAATCACTCTTGCTGGTAGAACTTGTTGCCTGTGGTTTACCTTTAAGGTTCCTAGGTGCTACCAGAACAGCTTTCTGATGCTTGCTGTACTGAAAATCTCTTGCAAATATCAGAGATCTGGGCTCTTGGAAGAGTTTTTCAGATTAAAAAAAAAAATAAAAAATGTCTCTAGTATAAAGTTCTCTATAAATTTAGGTTCTGATTGACTTCTACATTTAGAAACTCAAGTCCTGTTCAAAGCAGCAGGAATGTTGTGTCACATCTGGAATATTGTGTTCAGTTCTGGGCCCTTCAGTTCAAGAAGGACAGGGAACTGCTCAGAAGAGTCCAATGCAGAGCCACAAAGATGAAGAAGGGAGTGGAACATCTCCCCGCTGAGGAAAGGCTGAGGGAGCTGCGTCTCTCTGGCTTGGAGAAGAGGAGGCTGAGGGGTGACCTCGTTAATATTCATGAATACGTAAAGGGCTATTGTCAGGAGCCAGGCTCTTCTCAGTGATGTCTAATGATAGGACAAGGGACAACAGGTGCAAGCTGGAGTATAGGAGATTCCAAAGAAATTTAAGGAAAAACTTTATCATGGTGAGGGTGACAGAGTCTGGAACAGGCTGCCCAGAGGGGTTGTCGAGTCTCTTCCTCTGGAGACATTTAAAACCCACCTGGACGCATTCCTGTGTGGCCTGCCCTGGGTGATCCTGCTCTGGCAGGGGGACTATATGATCTTTCAAGGTCCCTTCCAACCCTTAATATTCTGTGATTCAGCAGTAATGGCCAGAATGTAGTTTCTGTAGTCAGAGCGTACTGCCATTGTAAGCAGAGAAGGCAGCTTTAGTTTTAATTTAAGTAGTCTGAAGAAGAAAAAGGCTTGCCTTGACTCTTAGTTCTTGTTGTCGATTACAATCATGTCCACTTCCCAAATAGTGATGGCTTCAGTTGTCTGCTTTACTTAAAAACCTGCTGTGTGTTAAAACTAAAGGAACCCTTTTTCCCATCGGCACGCTGATACTTCCTGGCAATTGTGAGCAGGACATAAACTCATTAAAGGCCCTGAATTAGTTCTTAGCCAGTGTTTATACAATAGCTGAACACAAATTGTGTTTACACAATAACATAATGCAAAGCTGTGCTATTTTTATTTCAACAAATTTGTATATGTTGTGGAAACCACAGGGTTTGTGGGAGGAGGATGCTTTGGAGAAGCATCCAGCATTAACTGGCCTTTGGGTTTTGAGATGGTACAGAAACCTCGGGGTCAGATTGGCTTTGTTTGTTGTTTCAAGAGACATGGGCTGCTGAATGTTTTGTAAGGAGTGCTTTTCTGAGTTGCACACTTGCATGGGGGTGGCCTCCTCCACCTTACTCTTGCTAGACATCCCTCCAGGCTCAGCGTGCTGGTGCTAGGCAAAGCAAGCCAGCAGATCTGCAGAGCAGGAGCTTGCTGTGCTGCACCTGAGTAGCAAGGCCAGCAAACAAGCTCAAAGTCAGGTGTAATTTGTAAAAAGCTTACCAAGCTAGCACTAGGCTCCTCAGGAGACAAGTTGCCTTTTTCTTACCAACTGAAACAATGAGTTACACCAAGTGCTACTGTTCTGGATCGATCAAATGTGTTGATGACCTGACACCCTTTGCAGACTCCAGAGATATTTAGTACTTAGGGCATGTCTCCATACTGCTTTACTTATCCTGAGCCTCCTGGAAACTCTGTGACTCACAGGGCATTGAGCCCAGGCTAATCAGCTATGTTGACAGGCAGGGTATATTTTATCGGGCTTAATGCCACCTTAATGTGGTCGTGCAGTTTCCAGATTATGTTGTGTGGATATGCCCGTAGTCAGAGGAGCTTACAGTGACTCTGAATTTGTTCAGACTGTGTGACCTTTAAAGAGACCATGAAGCAATATCTGTTCCTTTTTCCTCTGTGCCCCAAAGGCCAATTCAGGACAAGGAAAAAAGTAGATATAAAAGTAGATATTCAGGACACAAGAAAAATAGAGCCAAAGTAAGCACCAGGAAGAGGAGAGGAAGAAACAGAACTAGCAGTGGAAATCTGTCAGATACAGAGAAGGCCCTTTTTAACATACTCTAGTTCTTACAACACTTAGCATACTTTTAGGTACAACGGTAAAAAGAACCTTTCTGACCCTGAGAGATGTTATGTTTGCATTTGCAGTATGATCCTGCTGGGAAGATTATATTCTGCAAGCTGGAATTGTTTTGTAGGAACTGTGCTTTTTAACAAAGGTATTCCTTCACCATTCTGCTTGTTCTCACCTAGGCTCATGTATTTAAAAACCAAACCAAAACAAAAGGTTAAAAAAGAGAACAAGAAAAAGGCAGGGTGAGCATGCTGCAGGTGTGCTACAGGGTTGCCTGGCTGACTACCCCTCCCTATTTGGCTGGCTACTTCCTGCAAGGATATTGAACACATGCTCTGGTGCTGTTTGAAGGCCCCATGAGAGGCAGGAGCTGATTGAAAGCTCTCAGTTATGCTGAAGTGGGGGGCCAAAGTGCTGGAACTGAACAGCTGCTATAAACCTGCTGAACTTTGTTGTGTATAAATTATTTTGCATGCCATCTGGAACAAGGGTGGTGCCACGGTTTACAAAAACTGTAGCTGAGGTTCGTGTTGAGCAGTAAGTGTGAAATATTATTAAGTGATTATCAGATTTTAAAGGCTTCCTTGAGTGGCTTAAAGACAGATTCTTAGGTTAGAGAGGTTTTAACTGAAACGTGTTGCCAGCTTTTCCTTCCTTGCAAGGTGTTTATCTAAGTTACATTTGAGTCTCCTGTTAAGTCCTTAACAATATCAAGCCATGATTGAGCCTAGGACAAAATATCTATTAGACTTGAGGTTCATTTACTTTGTGAGCAGGAGGTCGTACTGTTGTCTCTGACAAAGTATTCCTCAGAAAACCTTCCCCTTCTGCACAGGTGATGTCAGATGTGACTGACCAGCAGGTTATTTATGTTTCAGGTGGAATAAAGCTATTTAACACATAAGACCACTTCCCAAATCTTGCTGAGGCAAATCAGCGACTCCTGTTGGACAAGGGTGCAGGGACCATGCAACATGGCCAGGATGTAACCTTCTTGCTGCCTCCTGCTTGCTTTGTCTTTTATGGGCTTTTCCCTAGTAGCAGAATGGTCTCCCTAGGTACCACTGCAGCAGAATGAGTATGAGCTAGATGAGGAGACTGGGACAGTTTTGGGAAACCTGGAGAAGTGTCTTTCCCCACAAAACCATAATTTTGCTGTCTCCATCAATGGCCTCACCTGGATTCACGAGACCGAGAATCTTTGAACTTGCAAATTTTCTGCTATGAGTTTGAGAGATTTTTGTCTCTCTTCTTAAATTTCTATTTAAAAGGCATAGGGTGCATGTGCTGTGATGGTGATTCATACCTTCACTCTGAGCAAGCAGGGATGTAGCTGTTATGGCTCAACATGTGGGTGCTCAACGTATGCTGTCTGGACATTTAATGGCAAATGTCCCAGGAGAGAAACTGTAGCCCACAAATCTTTATTTCTGTGTTTTGTGCATGGACCTGCTGATGTGCTGACATACAACGTTGTAGTTGGGTGCAGTGCAGCGTAAGCTTCTGCTGAAAAGTAAAGGCGAGGGGGAATTGAAAGGCTCATAGATATTTGTCAGGTCTAAAGCATGGATTGACAAATGGAGCAGATATTAATAGCAAAAAAAAAAAAAACCCCACATAAAATCCAATAAACTGTTGTGTACTTGTAGGAGTATCTTCTGTTGAACTAAGGGGAGATCTTATGGGCTTAATGTGAAGCAGGTGGCTGTTACTGGAAAGCAGCAATAAAGAGGGCTTTCTGGTCAAGTATTTGATAATGCTGAACAGGCAGTTCTCCAGTGTGGCTCTGTACCTCGTTTGTTGGCATTATGTGCAAGGAATTAAATATAACTTGCCTTGCCTTGTGCTGGCCGCTTAAAATGTGGTCTCAAAATATGACACAGTTGCCTGGATTAATGGTATTTCTACTTGGAGTGTGTGACAACTTCAAGATTTCTTATTACATCTTCAATGTATTAACAGCCCATGAAAGGGTTGCCTCAAGTATTATAGCTACTTTTCAGACTTGAGTTTGTACTTTCTCCTGAAAACTGAAATTCGTGTGCAGAGTTTTCTGTTTTGCATGAGAACATTCTGTTCTGCTGAGATTATGAGAACCTTAAACCCAGAACCATTAAAACCAATGAAACCTGGGTTTCCTAGAACAGATGCTGATTGATTCATGAGTTCTGGGTGCCTTTTTTCCCCTCACTTGGGGACCTACAAACAGGTGGGGGTGTGTCTGCTTGCTAGTCTCCTTGGCTGTCTCTTGTTTCCCCCATATGGGTGTAATTCTCAAGTGTCCAATGTTGTGGAGCTCATTCTGCAGCCTTCTGATCCATCAGGAGAGTAAATAGGTCTCCCTTGCTTATACCATCTGCATATTTTCACAAAAGCTGTAGCTCTGAGACTTAGTTCTGTCAAATATGTCTGAATTTAGTCAACAGGTTCAAAAATTGCTGGGAACATGGGTGGACAGACCTGTGTGCACACGTAATGAACCCATAGGCTTTGCATTTGTAGGAACGTCTTGTCTTTTTTGTTTTCTCTGTACACCGATGAAACGCCACCAAGTATGAAAATTAAATCCAACTTTAAGAAATGATTGATTTATCTTTGGATTTTTTTTTTTTGAGGTATGTTGTTTGTTTGTTTATTTTGCTTCTCTCTAATCCATCCTCATAAGTGGTAGAAGAGAAATGCTGACACTCACCTCTGCCATCACAAGTGGGTGCTACTCTAAAAATACCTAATGATTTTAGTGAATTTTATGGCTGAAAGTTGGACACTGAAGCTGATTTGAAAGCATTCACCAGTGAAAAAGGGATAGGCCTTTATTGATAGCTAGTCAAAAGTGAAGACTTAGCTGTAATTATTTACAAATCAATTAATGAACCTTTCCTCCAACACCCTATCAGTCAAAGACTGGCTAAGAGCAGAGGAGAGCATTGATGAGAATACACCATGAAACAAAATCAATTGTCTTTTGTCATTCTGACAGAAGGGAGCTGTACACGTGGATTAACCCAGAATGCAACAGGAAAATGTCCACAGGCTGGAAGATAACCCAATTTTGTAAAATCAAGGTTGTCATAAGAATCTTTCATAATTGATGGTGAGATTAGACCTTATCTAGTATTATCCCTGTGGTGAGAATCAAAAACGGTTTCTGGTGCAGCGTTGCAACTCTTCACAACTAGTTTAGTTTCCTCAGCCCCAGAATCTGTCTGTAATGTCAGTTAATTTAAAGAAACTACGTATGTAGCATGTACATTGAGGTCATACTTGTGTGACTGAGGTCATGTGTTTATGATTGTAGCTGGCAGTTGCAGTGTCAGCCATTAGGCAGTTCTTGGAAAATATTGGTGTAAATGTGTTTCTGAAGGCATAGGAAAGCTGTCAGCATTTTTTTCTCATATCTGAAAGAAGTCTTTTTAATGGATATGTTCTTGCGTACAAAATCTTTAGTTCAGATTTGTTTGTCTGAATGTGAAGTTGAAAATCAGATCATAATCTTGGCTATAGGGTGACTCTGCAAAAGGACAACAGGGAAAAAAAAAAAATCTCAAAATGGCCTCTGGAAAAAGTCTGAAATGTCTCTGTAATTATCAGTAGAGCCCTAAGATACCATTGGTGTAATATATTTAGATGACAATATTTAACGCTACCAGTTTTAGCAAATATTACTTCTTTGTGCGATTGCACAACATTAATTTCTCGACATTTTCAGAACAGTTCTCGTGTTTTTTCTCTTTGCACTGGAATGGGTAAGAGTAGTGCTCTGACTTCTGCTTCCAGCTGGGCAGCACATATTTCACAGCCTTACAATTAACATAACTTCATTCCTCCTGAGCGTGCACTTGCTTCAGGTCCCCAGACTGGGCCTTCCCCAAGCTGCTTGTGGGAAGTCCTGGTGAAAGAGACCACTGTGCACATGCTCCCCCTTCTCTGTGTCCCCCTTCTCTGTGGTTTCCTTCTTGTCGTGCTTCCTTTTGCTCTCATCGTCCGTCGTTTTCGCTCTGTGCTCCTTATCTCG
>JAAGNO010023064.1:21964-35135 GCA_033439905.1 Ceryle rudis | reverse complement strand
TTTTTTTTTGTTTTCTCTTTTTTTCGTTCACTCTTTTTTTTTTTTTTTGAAAAAAAAGAGTATCTGAAGATCAATTCCCAATCTAGCTGTGTTGCTTCAGAAACAGCTGGACTGAGATAATTTTGCATTGGCTTCAGTCTTTGTGAAATTAATCCTTAAATTTTCAACCCAAAGCATTACATAGTTAGTTGGACATCAAAAGTATGTGTTTATGGGGCACGTTTAGATCTACCTCAGATCTGCATCCTTCTGATGCATCAAGCTAAGCAGTCTATTAATATCACAGCACATCACGACAACATGAAACCCAGTTGACCAGATGGTTCTCTGTGGCTCCCAGAAGTACATTTGGCATCTGCAAAAGCACAATGGGTTTTTTTTTTTTTAACTCATTATTTTCCCAGACATTTCTGCCAATCTACTAAGAGACTATAAAACTTCCAAGCATACTCTAAAAAGCTTCTCTGCCAACAACCATCTTGCTCCATATTTGAACACCTAATTAAAAATATTTTATTATCCAAATTTGCAAATGAAGTAAGTTGATGTTTTTACATTTTTGTATATTTCTGATGCAGAAGATAGTGGGAATCCAGGCACGGTTATTGAGCAGTTCAGTTTGCTGTTGATGCAGCAGGCCACTCTGACAGACTTCTGAATTTGCATTTTTAGATGTGTACTTGCTCAACCTCCTTGATTTGTCAAAAACATTAAGCATTTTTATAAATGATGTTATTTCACATGGAACCACCCTGGAGATCCAGCACCTTGCTTTCACAGCCCAAGGAAGAAAAATAGCTGGCAGCAGATCAGGATATTGAAATATTAACTTGCATCTTAAATTGCATACAAGTGCAAACTGGTATTAGGTGACGTAACACCTTCCCTTTTCTAGTAAATGAATAAGGAGGAAGAATGTTAACTACTATACAGCTAAAAAAGTGACACACACATGATTAATAACTAGTTTTTTATGAAACCTCTTTGAAGTTGTATTGTGTTTAACATCTCGGTATTCACCTAAAAGCATAGTCTAACCTAAAGATGGCTTCTACACAAAGGAAACCAACCTTTTTTTCTCCAACAAAATTCCCTAATTGTGTGTGTATTCTATACAAAGTTGCTATTAGTGATAGAAAAATTGGTTTGCTTTATCTGAAACCCATCTGGACAATGTTAGCTCTAAATCTTAACTCTATCTTGACTACTCTGCCCTGCTCAGTAAGAAAGAATCTGTGGGAGATGGGAACAGAGCACAAGTTTCTGAACAGAAAAAGAATAAAAATACCTTGGGGAGGGGAAAAAATAAAAGGAAAGTAGAAAGTGAAGACGAAGTAGAAAGTAAACTGGGTTATGGAAAAGCTGCATGAAGGAATAAAGGAAAGGACAACAATGAAATTTAAAGGTTCTGATAAAGTAAGCTGTAGGCTGCACTACCTCTGACATTTCTGGTAAGAAGTATGTTTCTGTTTCTTCTGTAGGCTAATAGGCAGTCTTATGAATTCTGATTTTCAAGAAGTTGAATCAAGTGAAGAAATGTAGAATAGCTATTAATCTTTGAGTTCAGGGAAGCGTTACAAGCTTAAAACAAAGTTTAAGGATTACAGATCCTCAAGCTTGCTGAGGTGTCACTTCACAGAGTTTGTATAGTAATCCCACTTGTCAATATTACAGGTTTATTTATTGTTGGTTTAAACTTTGGAGAGCAACCTTACCAAGCGAGAGTGGTATGTTTTTTTCCTGTTGCTCGTTGTAGTCTTGCATGAGGGTAAGAATGCTGACAGTCCTCTTGTTACTGCAGTGGTGGGATTTGTTATGTAGGATTATTCTGTGTTGTTGCACTGTCAACATATAAGCAAATGTGACAAAGTTTTCCTACAGCTGTGCAAAATGTTTTCACCCCACAGGACAAATATGAACAGGTGGAAGGATATGAATGTTAAAGGAACAGAAGGTAAGGAGCCAGCCCAGCTCTGGAACCCATAACCATGGCTGTGGGTGCCCAAACAAATTACTGTGGGCCGAGTTCATTGTAAATTCATAATGCTGGTTACTGCCTCAGCACATGCTTTTGACCTATGGTTAGCGGGAAGTAGTGTGAGGTAGTTCTCGTGCAGCAGAAGTGCCTATCTGGGCGATTTCAGAGAGTAGCTGCTGGCCTGGGAATGCACCCGCTCCTCTGGCTTGTGCATGTGCTCTTCTCGTGGCAGGTAACACAATGAATCTGGCAACTTCATACGTTGCATGAATTAAACGAGAAGATAGGTTTCAAATTATGTTTAACCCGACAAAGATATAGTTCTGTCACAACTGCACTGTTTTGTTTTATTTTTTAGAATTGGGAATCGACATCAAATTTTGAATGCAAAATAGACAATAAGGTTGGTTGGTTGGTGTGTACTGGGCTGTCAAAAACTGGTTCAGCTGGCTTTGGTCCAGCTCCTACTTTGTGCCCAGAAGTAAATTTGTAGACGTAAATTAAAGCGTGCAAGTACCTGCTTGATCTGAGGCCGCAGCAGGCAGTTAGATATCTTCTCTGGAAAAACTTTATCTGTAATTATTTCCTTGAGGAGAGGAATAAAACAAGAAGAGAGGGGTTTAGAAAGTAAGCAGTATAATGTTTTATATTACATTATGACACTGTGCCAATGCAAGCAGTTTTATGATCGATCCCTGCATTCAGCAAAGTGATTCACATTGGTAGCTGGACCTGCACAAGGGGCATGATTAGAATCTCTCTCTTTTCATCCCTGGACATGTAGACAATGTTACCTCATGACTTTCAGGGTTTTCAGTTCTCTCTGACAGTTTACCTGGGGATTCCTAGAGAAGAGTAAAGATATAACTGGTGGTGTGATCTAATTACCTACAGTAACTAACTCTGCACTAGTGAGACCACATCTGGAGTATTGTGTCCAGTTCTGGGCTCCCCAGTTCAAGAAGGACAGGGAAATACTGGAGAGAGTCCAACACAGGCTACAAAGATGCTGAAGGGACTGGAACATCTCTCTGCTGGGGAAAGGCTGAGAGCCCTGGGGCTGTTTAGCCTGGAGAGGAGAAGCCTGAGAGGGGATCTGATGAATGTTTACAAATATCTGCAGGGTGGGGGTCGAGTAGAAGGGGCCAGGCTCTTGTCAGTGGTGCCCTGGGATAGGAGCAGAGGTAATGGTAGCCAGGGGAAACACAGGAAGTTCCTCCTCAACAGGAGGAAAAACTTTTTCCCTATGAGAGTGACAGAGCCTGGCACAGGCTGCCCAGAGAGGCTGTGGAGTCTCCTTCTCTGGAGACTTTCAAGCCCTGCCTGGATCTGTCCCTGTGTGGCCTGCCCTGGGTGTTCCTGCTCTGGCAGGTGGGTTGGACTCGATGATCTCCAGAGGTCCCTTTCAACCCTGACCATTCTATTCATAGAAAGGTCTTAAATGCAATCACTGTAATTTTTTGACAGATGTCATTATTTAAATAAAAAGGCAGGAAGGAGGGAGTGTTCAAAGCGATGCCCAGTGGGTTGGGAAGATTTTTTTTTTTTTTGTAGTGAGAGGAATAGTACATTTTTAGACTTTGTCCTGTATTTGAAAGAGCTCAGTAGAAGAGATTTGAGAGCCTGTGAGTTCAGAAAACTTTGCTTCAGGAGGTGCAGATTGAACCTTAACAAGCTGTGGATAGCCCTCAAAGCCTGGCCTGTGTATTCACTTTCCTTGTCATTTCAAGGTGAGGAGAACGTTGTTTGCTCGCAGGCATTTCATTAATGTTGAAGGGAAATCACCAGAACAATCAGCTCTCACGATGGTGTTTGAATTTCCTTTTGTAACAATTCATGTAAATAGGTGTGCATACGCAAGCTAGACATAGCTTTAGGGCTGCTGTTAAATTGCCAGCGTTATATGCCAGTTGCATTAAAATCAAACAGCTCTGGTTTATGTGCAGCACTTACTAGTTGTAAGAGTGACATTTAGAAATGCCTCTTACTCTTCCTGGAAGTAAGGGGGTAGATGCCACTATGAGTTTGGATTTGGGGTGGGGGGAATTGTGGAAGCTGCAGAAAACCTTATCCTCTTAATTTCTTAGGAACTGTTTTCACCTCTCAGATGGCTCTGAAATTATTATGCAAACAACTAAGCAATCTCTTCTAGCCAGCTGTGTTAGCCCTTCTCTTTGAAGCAGGCATGTCGTGCAAGTCTTTCACCGCTTCCAGACGATAGCGAGCTCTCTTGGTGTGCCTTTGACTGGTTGGGGTGATGCTTGTCTTTTCAGTTTAAAGCAGAGCTACTATAACGCAGGTCCTCTTTATTTGCTAAGTCAAAGAAATACAAAATAAGCTGAGCCCCGTTTACCTGAATATGGGGTCCACAATAAAGCAGGATATTTCTCCACCCAGTATACCAAATGCAAGAGCTACTTGCAAATCCTTAAAGGGATCAAGGGCTTCCCAGGTGAACGCTGTTGGGTATTAAGGAATCTCTGGTGAGTGGCCATGGCTGATGAGATAAAAGTTTCAACTTTATTTGATTACTGTTAGCTACGAATGACTGACCTCAGACACCCTGTATAATGTGGTTACCCAGCTATGAGTCTGTCTGAGCTGACTCTATACCTACTCTGCTTGCTGGTGCCCAGTGCAATGAACTGTGTTGATTCTGCTGCATTTTTGGCTGGCAGTGGAAGAAGTGACAAGTTCATCTAGAAAGGTGATTTGTTCATGGTGACAACTGGGGGTGCTGGGTCATCACATCTAAGGAACTGGTAGCATGGGAGCAAGAGCTTTCTGTCAAGCTCTGAGGCGGGCGCTGCTGTTACTGGGTTAGTTGAGCTGCTGTAAATCACAGTGTCAGGGTTACAGAGGTCAGTGGTAGCCAGAGCATGAGGAAATCTTGGCCGTATGTCCTTTCCACAAGAAGACCCACAAGGTGCTGGTGGCATGATGTAAACAAGCCCTTATCTGTAGGTAGATGTTCACATTGTGGGTACAGCGCAGAGAAGCCGCTATTGGAACGAGATGGTGAAAAAAAACTCCTATTGCTTGCCCCAAATGAATGCTTTCAGGCAGCAGTCAGGGCCACTTGTTTACCAGGACGATCTTTAGAGTGGAAGTGTAAATTTCACAGTATTTTAAGAAAAGAAGGGAAGACTGTTGTGTGCCCCCCTCCTCCTGCCCCAGCTCACATTTGGGCATGCAGGCTACTTTTAAGGTAGCGTGTATGTGGAATTACATAGGCCAGTAATAAGCACCTAAGACCTAAGCTGGGGATAGGAAACAGACCTGATGCAGCAGACTGGGGGGAAGTGGAGAGTCAGTGTTGTTCCCAGGGAGGGGGAGGGGAGAGCATTCACGATGTCTGGGAGCAGTGCTGCTGCTGGGGTGGACGGGAAGGTGACAGAGGGCATGAAAAGGGATGAGGAGGCAGCGACCCCTCCCCAGGGGTGTTAGGAGGGAAGGAGAGATTAGCACGGAGGCAAGACCATGAGAGTTGCAGCAGCCAGGAGGAGGAAGCAACCTGGAGAGAAGAAAGAAGCAAAATGAGGGATGCAAAGAAGTGGTGGGATAGGGTCCCCTGCCCAAAAGGAGGGGCATGAAGGTGTGCAGACACTTCCTGGGCAAGTATGAGAGCCCTAATGAAGAGTTGCATCATGCTCTAAAGCAATAGACAGAATCTCAACAAAGTGTGAAACCTCATTAATAAATACCCTGGGCTGAACACTTGTTATTTAGTGTCAGTACTGACCTGAGAGGCTGTTGCAACTCGCTGTTTTCAGTGATCAGTCTTGTAGCCCACCTTTCAAAATGATTTCTGAGCTATTCATAGCTTTTGCCTTCTCCTAATGCTTTCAGGGCCATTTTTGTTTCCAGCAGCAATTGGTGCACCGCAGTGTATTTATGAGCTACACAAAAGTCCAACTCCATTTGTTTGCTGCAGCCAGAAGTCAGCAACATCCCTGGTGCGAGTGCTGCATGGGATGAGTGTACAACCTCTCTGGGCAGCCTGTTCCAGGCTCAGTCACCCAGTGACAAAGTTTCTCCTCGTGTTGAGGTGGAACTTCCTATGTTCTGGTTTATACCCATTATCCCATGTCCTATTACTGGGCACCACAAAAAAAGAGACTGGCCCCTTCCACTTGACAGCCACCCCTCAGATATTTAGAGACAGTAAGATCTCCTCTTAACCTTCTCAAGACTAAACAGCCCCAGTTCCCTCAGTCTTTCTTCAAAGGAGAGACATTCAAGTCCCTTAACCAAGCTCGTAGTCTCTATTGGACTCTCTCCAGTAGATCCCTGTCGCTTGAACTGGGGACCCCAAAACTGAATACAGTATTCCAGGCGTGGTCTCACCAGGGCAGAGTAGAGGGGGACGAGAACATCTGTAGACTTGCTGGGTCTAGGGTGAAGATGGG
Organism: Ceryle rudis; assembly: GCA_033439905.1. Taxonomy (NCBI): domain Eukaryota; kingdom Metazoa; phylum Chordata; class Aves; order Coraciiformes; family Cerylidae; genus Ceryle; species Ceryle rudis. The sequence continues at coordinate 28,748 of JAAGNO010023064.1, read as the reverse complement.
TGAACCTTGTGTGTAGAGTCAGCATGCTTGGCTTTTGTGCCAGTGAAATTTATGATGCTACAGAGGAGTCATTTAGCTGCTCTTTCGAGGTGTGGATTGTAGGATTTTAAGAAAATATTAATTAAAAAAGATCCTGTAACAGTGTTTTCAAATGCATAAGGTCTTTTCACTTATCTGCTGAAAATCTGTGTTACAAACAATCAGGGTAAAAGAGGTGTTGAAATCCTTGGGAGTAAACAAGGAAAAGACTGTCTAGGCGTAGGGAGCCCTGCCTGTAAATCAGAGATTGTTTATTGCGAGGTTATAGCCTCAAAGCAGCTGTTCACAATAGCTTGTTTTACCAGTTCTACAAGATTTTCTGAAAGAAAATCAAGATACTAAGCTTGCTGTTTGCTCGCCAGCGTTTGTTTCACACAAGAGTCCTGCATCTTTGCACCCTGTGCTGGGAGCCCTTTTGCTTTGAGAAGGAGCTGTCTTTCTCTCTCTTTACCAGGAATAAATCCAGCTCAAGTCTAAAATAAAGGGGGATGGGGAGTAATCCTTGCATTTTGGTTTCCTTTCAGAAGCTGGGTGTTAGGAGGAAAGGAGAATCGGCAGAAATTGAGAGATGTGAAGAGTGGGCTTTAGAGAACTTGTTTAGCTACGATCATTCTCATACACCCATGCGGGTCTCTCCTTTTATTCCCAACCCTCCATGAAATGTGGAGATTAGCACTAGTCATGCGGAAGTGTTTAAAAATTCAAGCAGTGACAATAGGAAGTGTCAGACAGTAATGGAATAAGTATGGCAAAATTACAAAGACAGCAGCTATTCATTAATAAATTAGAACCTTGTAGGGTTTTTTGTGTGTAGGTTGTTTTTTTTTTTTTTTTTAACTGATGGTGTCTAACTTGGAAATGATATTCTTCTGAATGCAACTTTGTAATTTCCCTTTCACCTCATTTGGGGAACAAAAAAAAAAATTAAAAAATCCCTTTTTAATCATAGACTGAATCATGTGTTACTGCTCCCCACTGCACGTTCAGAAGTAAATTCAGGATGATGAATTAGAGCCACAGCCACCTCCAAGGGACAGGTGGGGAACTGCGAGGTGTAACCCTGGACATGGAGCTATGAAGATGGGATCCAAGAGAGTGTAGAGCAAGCCCTGCTGTGCAGAGCTTTTCTCATACTTTCTGCTTACACAAAACACTGGTGCCATATGAATTAAGCCCAAACTTGATGTAAGGAAGGTGAGGCTAAAGCATACATTTTGCTCAGGTAATTTTGCTGCTGTTTCCTTGATGTACAGCCCAGCTCTGCTCTGCTCCTTGTCGTTGGGTGCTCTGCGTGGAATTCCCTGGCCACCGGGCTGTGACTCAGTGTTTGGCAGGGGACAATCCCACCTCCCCCTCCTTTTCAAGCCACTGCACTCAGAACACCACCCAGATCTCTGCGTTCATGTTTTCCATTTACAAGCATTCAGGGTGGCTGAAGGGAAGGGCCACCCAGCGCTTTGAGCGAGCAGCTGCGGTAGTGGGTCTCACATTGGCCAGAGCGGATGGAGCATGTGGAGCATGTTCTCACTTATCCCTGTTAAATATGGGTGGCCGTGGGGTCCCTCAGGAAAGCTGCTTTCTCACTATCTGGAGGTGGCAACTGTTGTCTGCCTTTCCAGCTTTGCTGGTAGTTTTCTTCTGCTTCCAGCCTCTGCGGAGTTGTGTGCATTCTATGGTCTTGAAAAACATCACATGGGAGAAAAGCTTTTGAATCTGCTGCTCTGGTATAGAGGGATCAGCTTAATAAGAAATGCTTCTTTTTAAAATGTTTTTATTAAAAAAAAAAAAAAAATCCCTTGTTTCTTTCTCTATCTCCTGCCCCTTTTGCTCCCTCATCTCTCCCAGCTGAGGACTAGAGGTGACTTTTGCATGTAATATATTTTTCTGATCAGCTCTCCAAAGGCTAAGTCCCCTGATCTTCTCTACCAAAAAAATGCCATTTCTTATTAATTTTTTTATGAACCGAGATTATTAACCTGACTTTCATTTTGTGTAAACTGTAATTAAAATGTGCAGAGGATTTGACTTGCAGCTTGCCCTTCTCGGTCTGTTGTTGGTTCTGCCTTAGCAGCAATGCAACAAGAGCACACAGAAACATTTTCTTTTTATTTATTATTTTATTATTTAAAGGAAGACTCACAAGGGCCAATCAAAGCCTTTGAATGAGGAACCCAGGGATGCCTTTTCCTTTGGGCAAGATTTCTGCAGCCACAGCAGCTACCAGGGTAAACCTCTGGCTAGAAATGCAAAGAAAGAGCTCAGATCACAGTCAGCTGTAGCAAAGTCAACACATTCCTGGCCTCCAAACAGGTATTTTATTAGGCGATGTTTTAAATTTCCTTCCCCTCTTTTTTGGTGATATTGGTGAAGAAGGTAGAGGAGAATGGCACCATTTGCGACCCTACTTGAAACATTTCTAGAGCCAAGTGAAAATTGTTACTTCTCCGTGTAACCCTGGAAGACAAATTTGGTGGGAGCCTGGGCAGGCTGCTGGATTTTAAAAATCGGAGCTTTTTACACTTACCTTGCCACTTTCAACATTTCTTCCTATTGCTCTTAGGTCAATATAGTTGTTTTGATAGTTGAGCATGATTGTAGATAAAGCTAGGACAAAAGTCCTTTTTCTTGCCTTTGTATGTGTCCAAAGGCACAACTGTCATCAGAGAGTCATTGCTTGGCTTATTGGCCAATTTTCTCCCCAAAATTTATTCCAGGATGGTCAACTAGTAATTTGCCAGCAATATTTGCAGGGAGCTTCACTTGTGTGGTGTGTTTGGGCTTTTTGTTGTTCAGGACTTTTTGTTTGGCATTGGATTTTTTCCTGGGTGGGGTTGGTTTGTTTGTTGTGGGTTTTTTGGTTTTTTTTTGTTTGGCTTTTTGTTTGCTTTTTTATTTTATGTTTTGTTTGGGTTTTTTACATTTCAAGCTGCCTTTCTGTTATGAGGAATTATGACTCATAGCTTTTATATTTTTTTTGGTTTTGGTACTTTCTAGCCATTTTGGGGGGTTTGTGTGTGAAAATACTGATGGTGCAAGCTACGTGTATTGTATGGCTGAACCCTCCTCTAATGCAAATACGGAGTTGAGAAAATTATTTGAAACTCCAAACTTTTTAAGCAAGCTTGATTGTCAGTAGCTGTGACCGTGGTACAGACAGATGAGAAGGTAAGTTCCACTATTTAGTCATTCAGAGGTGGTGGGATTTCTGCCCACTCCCCCCCATTTATTTTTTTTTTTTGTGACCTTTCTGATTATCTCTGCTTCTGCCTTTTTACACTGCTCTGCCCACAGTCTGCTTTCTGCAACCCAGAATTCATATACTGAGTAGTAAAGCTCAATGCAGTTGCCCTTGTAATCTCCCTGTTGCCCTACTTTCATCTCCCCACTGCCAAGGTTTTAAAGGCAAGGCTGACGTTTTGTTGATTAGGGGGTGGAGGAGGCTCCAGTGTGGCCTGTGCATACATGTGCATATATGCAAGCATTCACTGCCTTTGGGGGGGTCGGAGTTAAAGGAGGGGGCTGCGTGGCATCTGATTTCTTACCGACGTGCTTTGGTCTTTGCTCTGCTTTGTGGCTGGGGGTATCATGAGGCAATGCAAAGTTTAATGGCAGAAGATGTCTGCTTTTTCCCTAGCAGACTATGGCCATGCCCATGTTTTCCCAGATGTGACCAAACTGAGTGGCAAGGGGCTCTGGACCCGCTTGTCGTTTTTGTTGAGTCGCGTCTCAAATTGCTTCTGCTATGCGCCTTAATTAATTAACTAGTATAATCTGTACAAAGAAACCTCCTCCTCTGGCCTCAAATAGTGGCTTGCTCAGATGATTTCTCATTTAAAACCCCACTAAGACTGTTCCTTTTGATGCTATTCTCTTCCTCTCCCGTATGAAGCTGGCTTACCCCTGTGCTATAAAGGCAGCGTAGCCGGGCGGTTGCTGAGCTCTGGATGAATAACGGAACCTTTGAGCCGAGCCATTCCAGATGACCTAGGATGAATCAGGCTGCATTCCTCACCAGGGCACCCCTTTTTCTACACGGATGAAAAGCCACCTTTTAAGCACGTTCACATATAACTTGTTTTGGGGCAGATGTTTTTCAGCACTGCTTTTTGCTTTCCTGAGAGTATAGCGTAAGGTTAGCAAAATATTTAAACTGCAACATCGTCACAGGCTGAGTGCTCAAGGTTTATTTAAGGGAGGAGAGAGCTATTTATGGAAAGCATGTGGTTTACTCCTTCCCCCCAGTGGTGTCCCCCCCCAAAGTGGGAATGTTTCTTTAGGGTTTGGCATACAGCATGTGAAAGGAAGAGAGGAAGGTTTTTTGGAAACTTTCCATACACTCATGTCTGCCTCCCTGCCCCCCCAGGTGTGAAAGTTTACTGGTTCTTACGTTTTGTGTGTTCCTATTTTACCTGCTAGGTTTTGAGCGGTATTTTTTCTCTTTTATAATTAAACAAAGCAATTTTATCCCTTTTATAATGGTGGTACGTTGATAATCTGAATTAAGCACAAATTATGGATGCCGATTAGGAGCAAAATGAGCAAAAGACATTACAGCTCTTGCAAATGCCTCATTATACTAAACTGCCAGTTTTAAAGTTCATTTCATTGTGTTTAAAGTGAAATGTTTAAAAGAGGTGTGGATATCTGGAAAGGTTGCCACATTGCTTAAAAAAAGATTATATGATGATATGAGATACTTGTCTGTCATCGTGTCAATTATGGCTCATCAGGCAGCATCAGTCTTTGATGTCTGGCGTTTGTGAAGAGTTACATGAGAGTGCTAAAAAGCTCTGAAAAGTATGTTTATTAGTTGCAGGGTTGAGTAAGACATTTAGCTCTGGCAAAGTATCTTTGCAGTCTAATATTGGCAAGAGAGGTAAATTTTTTTAGGGCTCAAGAAATTGTACCAGTTCTTTGTCTGATCCTGGGGGAGTCTGCAATGGCCGGCCCAAAAAGGAGACTTGGAGAATGTTGACTTGCTGTGCAGCGTTCATAAGCTTTAGCACAGAATAGAATCCTAGACTCAGAGAATGGTAGGGGTTGGAAGGGACCTCTGGAGATCATCAAGTCCAACACCCCTGCCAGAGCAGGATCACCCCAGGGCAGCCCACACAGGAACGGATCCAGGTGGGTCTTGAAAGTCTCCAGAGCAGGAGACTCCACAGCCTCTCTGGGCAGCCTGTGCCAGGCTCTGCCACCCTCACAGCAAAGAAGTTTCTCTTCGTGTTGAGGTGGAGCTTCCTATGTTCCAGCTTATACCCATTATTCCTTGTCCTATTTCTGTAAATACTCCATACCCTGAATTTAGAAACCCTTGCTTCTCTCCAAGGGATGTGTCAACCCCACTGAGGGCAGCCATGCCTTCTCCCATTTGAGGAGCACAGTCAGGAGTGAGGCAGGAAGGTGGTGGAGCTGAGGGATGTCCTGTGCAATGTGGGTTTTCTGCCTTTCCATGAGCTTAGGAAACTCTTAGCTATCAGATGCTACACCCATGCTGGAGGTTTGAAAAACTTACGATTTTTGTTCCTTAGAAGTGCTCTCACCTAATGAAAATCACTTTCTTTTGAAAAGGAAAACATTAAACCAAATATCAACTATTTTTTTTTTTCTGATGACTTTTTTGATCTAAGTTCTTTCAGAGTGCTTAGTTTTGCAACTTCAGATTTTATTTTATTTTTTATTTTTAAATTGCTTTACAAAAATGACAGGATGTTTCTGTGGTGAACATACATCTGTGCTGGCTTTTGCTGAGCTTTGGAAATAGGTCAGGAATTAAAGCTCCGGCTTTGTGGTTCTGAGGAAAGCCCTTAAGAAACTCTCTCAGACATAAGAGGGTAAAGAGGGGTCACTGGAAATACTGTTTGACCATATATAGATGGCATGGTCTCTCTTGTCTGCATGGATGTGCAGCTATACTCTGTACTTCCACATATATGTGTGAGCTGTTGATGCTTGTGTTCTTCAGTGCTGGCTTAGAAAGGACAGGAAAAACGAGGTAGTCAAGAGAAATGCTCTGCTCCGTGACGGTGGTAGCTCCTCATGTGCCTTAAGCTTAGCTATATGTCCTATTGTTTCATGTACCTCTCTGAAAATCCCCCTGTGCGAGGTGTGCATTTACTGTGTGGTCGCATCGCCATGGAAACCGGCACCAACCCTCAGTCACACATTGTGCCTGGCTGCAGATAGAGGTCAAGCGCTGGCATCTGCCCTGTGCTGCCCTCGGGTGTTTTGCAAGCTCTCCTAAGACAGAGGTACAGAGAAGAGGGATGGTGGCTTTCAGGGGAAAGGGAGAGGAATCAAACTGCACAGAGAGTGAAAATAGCCAATAACGTTGAAAAATCAACCATTTTGTCCTGCTCCCAGATATTACTGTTCCTCTGTAGTTTGATAATTGTGCCTTAAAAAAAAAAAAAAAAAATCAGAATAATGGTGGAAATGAATAATTACTGTAATATAAGTGGGAGGTGCTTGGGTCATGTTTTATTCCCTCACCCTGGGTCTCCTTAGGGTGGTATGGAGGAGTTCTGGGTGAGCAAGGTGAGCACAGGAGGAGCAGGGCATGAAGCAATGGGGGTGGAGAGCTTTGACATAGGGATTAAACCTGGACATGATTTCGGTAGTTTTTTCCTGACACTTTTTTGTTTTAATAAAGTTCAAACAGACGAAGATTTATGACTTAAGTAAAATGAGTGCAAAAGGGTTGGAGAAGGAAGGTTTCCATTAAACTGATCTGAACTTGTTCAAT
>JAAGNO010023064.1:5957-21864 GCA_033439905.1 Ceryle rudis | reverse complement strand
GGGCGGCAGGAAATCCTAAAGAGAAATAATAGAAAATCCAACCTTCTGGGTAAATGCAATTCCCTTATATTTGTCCTTCCCTTCCTGTTGGGGATCTTGTAGCAGGATTGCCAAATGTGAGGCTTTTTCATTGCAGCAGAACAGGAGGGCAAAAGAAAAATGGGATGGGGGAGGAGGTTTGGTGTTAGGGTTTGTTTGGTTTTTTTTTTTTTTTCCTTGTTCCACGTCAACCACATTTTTCCTTTTCTTTGACATAAGCAAGTTCTTCCATCTCTCCCTATGTCCCTGATGTATTAGACCTGCAGATGGCCTTTAGACAGCCCAAGAAAAGCATGACCTTTCTCTATGCTAAGGCACCCATTCCCCGTGCAGCATCCTGCCTTCACCAGCTGCACCGCTGTTCCTTTCTGCAGCGCCAGGGTTAGGGAGGGTGACTGCTGCTTTTGGACACCCTCCTCCTCCCCTCTGCCCTCCCAGAGCCCTCTGTGTGTGCTGAGGACACAGCTCAGATGGGAGAGCCCCCCTCAGCCTCCCCAGGGGAAGGCAGTAAATCCCATTTACAGCCATTGTAAAGAGGACTGGTTTCTTTGTTGCGGACATTGCTGGGTTTAACTAGCAAAAGGTTTGTGTGGCTGAAGGACTATAAACCTGAGTGTGGCACGAACCAAATCAGTCGAGCATCAAAGGGGCTTCTCCCTCTCTGTACCTCCTACTGTCTCTTTCCTGAGGTTGCTGAATCAAACCAAACTAGCTGGTAGGTAAGATGGACTAATATGTCCATATGTCCTAAAATCTTTGCTACACATATAATTTCTCTTCCTTTTGCTTTCCAAGCAACCTGTGGGTAGTGTGCCATAGTGTCAAAACACTTTAAGCATTGAGCCATTTCTTTGGGAGTTGATATTTACCTGAAACTCTGTGCACTGACTCTCAAGGGGCTGTAAATTTAAGATACCTTTTATTACATAAAAACACTTTCAAATGGGGGGACCTGCCTTGCGTAGATGTGCAATAACATACTTAGACCTGGCCCTTGAGAGGGGCTGGCTGTAGTCAGGTGATTGTTTAACAACTCGCTGAGGGGAAATTGAGCACCATGTGAGGTGAAGCCCTGATCTGGCTGGGGAGCAGCACTCGGGCAGCCGCTGCCTCCCTGATGTGTGTTTCCCTGCAGCAACCCTGCTGTGTGCTGCTTCCCGCAGGGGATGTGTCAAGGACACATGTCGTTGGCAGAATTGGGAGAAGCGAAGCTTGTTCTGCATGTGCTGTTTCTGTCGAAGCAAACTGGTTTTCAGGAGGCTTTGTGCTTTGTCACTTGGAAGTCACGTGGAAGGCGCTCGTGGTTGTGCTTGCAACGAGGATCCCTGGCATCTTCATTTCAAATCCTGTACTTCTGTGAGAAACCAGGTGCATGTAACAATTTTATCTCTGCATCCTGATGCTGCTCATAGAGGTGCAGCAATGACACATCTCGAGCTGTGGCCTCTCTGCACCTTTCAGTACCTCGCTGGGTCGCCTCTGCTTGCCCTCGGTTGTGTCAGTGATGGTAATACTTGGGTGATGACAGTCCTGTGAGATTCCCAATCGTGTGTGTGCCAAAGCCAACCACAATTATCCACCCCCAGCTACATGATCCCAGGCAGCAGGGTGAGGTCATCACCATGAAATCACTGAGCCACAATACCTTGCGGGTCCAGCTCCAGCACAGTCAAACCGTGCGTGGCTTATTGTCACGTACGTGTGTAATTGCTAACTGGGTCGTCTTGAGGTGGTGTCCTGAAAATGAATTGCTGTCATTTTCTCTTTGATTAGTCTCCTCTTTAATTGCAAAGAAGTCTACACTTGAGGGAAGTTTTTCTTCGTGTGTTTTGTTAGTGTATATTTTTTTTTGAATTATAATCTTACCTCTCTGTATAGGTCCTAGAAAAAAAAGTAATCTTTGTCAGTCCATTTAATATTCCCTCTGTACATGAGGCCTAAAGCATTCAAGTTGTTTGGTTTTGTTTCTGGCTTCTTCTTTTTTTTTTTTTTTTAAATATCTGAAAGTCATCCTTGGGTTTGGGCTTTTCTTGCAGCTTTTCAAATGTCACTGCCAAGAGAAATGACTGCAGTGGTGAATGAAGCTATGGAAAAAACAGCTGAATCTCTTTCTTCATGGAGTTGTTATTATAATACTAGTCCCCTCTTTTGAAAGTGTACGTCAGGGAAATGTGTGCACTGAAATTCAGAACCAAACACCTGGACTCCTTTTAACTCTGAAGTACTTGGAATGTATGAAGATTAGCTCGATAGACATGATTTGCTCATTAAATGAATTGGTGAAATTTGGCATGCTTCTTAAAGAGGCCTTTTGCCAGTCTTTTCCCATATTCTTAGCTCATGCCTCTGCATAATGATGTGATCCATGGTGGGCAGGAATAATCCAGCCTAACGATGAATAATGGTAGCATTTGTGGTCAACTGGTCATGACATTCTCATCTGAACATTTTTCTTTGGGAGCTGCGTCTTTGAGTCATGAGACTTGCAGTAATGTCAAGAGTGAGAGCAGCATAGGAACAGACTGGATGAGGGAGAAAGGGGGCACTTGTTTTACAGGGTCCACGGTCCACTGTACGGAGGGAGGGGAGAGGAAGAAAAAAGTTTTGCTTGAAATACTGGTGTCTTTACAATCCTCTCTTTGTGACCCTCTCTCCACCTCCAAGTACTTCTGTGTTTAAAGCAATGTATGTCTGCAACCCTGTGCAAGAAACCCACTGGAGTCTCAGTGAAGGAAAACCAAACTGTGAGAAAGGAGGTGCGGTGAGTGCTGAAGGACAGGGAAAGCATCAAGGTGGGAAGAATTTTCTCTATCCTAAACCAAGCAAATGCAAAATAAAGAAGCAAATGCTTTTAAAACGTGCTGAAAGGGGATATGCTACCCCAGATTTGGATCCTCCTGGGCAGAGGAAGAAGGGGAGCATGTTAAACCTGGAGATCATGCTTAATTGGGGCCATGATGTAAACACTGTCATGCTAGAACGAATGACTTCCATCATGCTTCATCTGTCTGTTGTTTCTAGGTCTTAGGTATTAAGTATCTTTGAAGGTTAAATTTATAAATTATTCATTGCTAAATAGAAAAGGATGTGTGAAAAATGCAGGTTTCCCCATAGCATCTTAAAAAGGCAAAGGAGCTCCTGTGGGTACATAGTTGTGGTAGTGGCTGTATATAGGAATAGTTTGGCAACTGTAGTTTTGATTAAAGGCACGTTTGAAGTACTGTGGTCATGCTGAATAGATGTGTAGCATGTAACTGTTTTGTGTTGAAGCAAAAAATGTGTTCACAGGAAGACGAATAAATGGGAAAGGGCTATCTGTGGTTCAAGGAGGAAGAATTATTAATGTTCCGATGACTTTTGCAAACTGAAAGTCTGGGAAGTTGGCTGTGGGCTAAGAAAACCACAAGTACTTGGGCTTAGTTTAAAATCAGTCTCAAAATTTGTTTGAATGTGAGAGTGGGAATCCAAATATTGTGGTGATAGAAGAACTGACACTCTTTCCATCCTTCAGATGTCATTTACAGGACACTGGAGACAGTTGAAGAACCAGAAAGCTACACTGTTCTGTAGTGTAAAAGGCTTCTGCAAATCATTAAGAATAAGAAACTTGATTTACAGTTTTGAAGTGACACTAAGAGAACATGTGCCACCTTGACACGTGTAACTTAGAGATTCTGCCAATATACCCAAAGTAACTCCATCCTCAAAAGGGACAAATGTCAAATATGATTGTCTTATGATGTGTCCCATTAGTTATGAATTTCTACAAGCATTTTTCAAACACAAAAGAAATTATTCTAAACAGCAATGGCCTTATCCAAGCTGTCACAATTAAGGTAACACAAAGCATGTCAAAATTGTACAGTTTGTACTGAAGTTTGCCCTGTAGACTGAAGTCTACAACTGGAAGGGTTGAAACTAACCTTGTGTGTCAGAGGCATGTTAAAAATTATTAGTAATAGCAACTCCAAAATGTGACCCATGATTTTCAGAAAAGTATTTTCACACAGTGCATGCCCAAACTTTTTTTTTTAAACTATCCTTTACATTTTCTCTAAGTTGTGTAAGAATTTGTAACCAGAAACTACAGACCGATCGCCCATCCAAAGTAAGCAGGAACGTTAGCTGGAGCAGCAGAAACAATAACCAGCTTAAACTGCTAAAATATTTTCTTTCATTTGTATGACAACACTCTATAAAAGTTCCAGCTGAAAGTGGGGGCCCATGTTGTTTGATACTGTCGAAAAGCAGAGTGCAGTATATGGAGAGAGAGAGAGAACACACAGTAGAAATCTGATCCGAGAAAGTCGTAGGAAGAGTTTTTGGGAAATGATATGGAGGTTTGCTTGAATTCCTCTGATTTTGCTTTTTATTTGAGAAGAGAACTGTAAGAAGCTTGATTTTAAGCTGGAGTAACCTAAAGATGCTGTGTTATTTTGAGATTCTTTTACTTTGAGGCACTGTAATACGGTAGTCTGTGATAAGAGAAGAATTTTGCTCAATCACAGCCTGGAAAAAGCAAATGTTCCCTTGACAAACACCCTCAGAGTCTTTGCTGACTCTACAAAGCAGTTGTCTCTTAAACAGGCAGTTGAGCTTCTCAGAATAATGTATGCAATGTTGCACGATAATATTTACATGCACAAAATGGTTAATTGACCACTTTGGGTGAATTCAGAGCTGCTGTAGTGGGTATAACTTATTTGAAGTCAAATGATTTGCATGTAGTTGCATCATGGCTGAGTGTGATCTTTTCAACTTTTCAGAGTTAGGTTCCTGAAGATACTAAGGCAGCTGTTTTGGAAATGTATTTCCTAATCGTAGCATTCCTTTTCCACTAAGGATGTGGCTTTGATCGGTTATTTACTCACTCAGCCTCAAATAGATCTATACTTCTAAAACCTTTCTTTGTTCAGTTTGGACCCAAACCACACGTCCTTGGTATCAGTTTCTGCAGAAAGTCTGAGGCAAGCAATGGCTGCAATTCCATGCAGCTCCAAAAGATGAAACAACATGAAAGAAACAATCCTGTATCTGAATCTTTTTATCTCTTTTTATTACATGAATCCTCACTGCATTAGAATACCCTCACCAGCATCCCCTCTGCAGGAATCAAATATCTCTCTAACCAGCTGTAGAAGACATTTTATTGCCTCGTATGTTCTTCCACCATAAAACTTACCATTTAAGTAAATCACTTCAGTATTACTTTATAGGTGACTTGAAAATGAAGAGGGTTTTGGTTTTTTTTTTTATTAAAATTCTTGTGAGTAGTGATCAGGTATGCACAGGGACCAGTACAGGCAGAGCAAGCAGCAACCTGTGCTGCAGTATCTGAGGGGGAGGCTACCCCATGAGTGATGCAGTGGTCCCATGTGCCCTGCTGCAGAGGACCAGCTGGCTGCTATGTGCTACCAGAGCTGCTTGCCAGCAGGCATGGCTCATTAGGAACCTCCTCATAGGATATAACATCTTTGCAGTCAATTAACAATGCTGCTTTTTAAAAACAGTCCAGCTCCTTCCTGATTCAGCAAAGCACTTCAATACATGTTCAAAGTTAAATGCTTGATTAAAGCTTTGTGTAATAAAGATGTGAGGTCTTGTGCTTGAGGTTAAACAGGTAAGTTCCCAAATCAGGGCCTGACATGTTATGGGTTCTTAGAGGTTTCCAGGAATCTTGAATATCCTGAAATACTGACTTTGCTGATTTCCAATCTCAGTATGACCTACAAGTGGAAAAACAAAACTAAACCACATTATGGTGAAGCATGCAGGAAAGCCTTCTAAAATCCACTTCCTGGTCATCACTGATGCTTGTCTAGTAAAAAAAAAAAATAAATTCTAGCAGACTCTTTTACATTTTTGTAACCTTTCAACAAATAAAGAAATTACACAAGCCTTGTTTTCTGGAAATGGAGTTAAAAAAAAAAGGTAAAATTAATTTGTTCTTTGTAGAAAGAAGCAATAAGAGTAACATAGTTGTTATACACCTCCTGACTATAATATTTCTTCCAGTAAAAAGTGGTATTTTGTAGCCTGCTTTCTATGGTCAGGTAAAGAAGTGGGTGTTAAGAGAACCAAAATCCGAGTTTCTGCTTTAGTATTTTATGTAACAACGTGTGCCGCTTTCCCACACTTATTTTCTGGTGTACAACATCCACTTACGCATTGTAATACCCTACTGATAACTCATTATGCTATTTATTAGGAAAATGTCTTTGCTCCAGTTACAGCAGAATCAATGCTATTGTTTCACTGACTGTGAGCTATTTATAAAGCTAAGAATTGTGTTGCTTTTGGACTGGGTGTAAATGCCTTACTATGAGATGTAAACTTACCATGTGCTGTAATAGCGTATTGAATTGTCATAGCTCACCGCTTCATCTTCTGCAATATCTGCTCTTGTATTCCCGCTGGTGTGGTGCAAAGCTCCAACTGACTGCAAGGAGTGTAGACTCCAGCCCCAAATAACTTTCAGCGCAATTTGCTGTCAAGGGTTAATTGGTGACGCATGCTGTGAACATGGACTGTTTCATTCCTCCTCTTTGTTCTGCTGGAGAATGATTTGAAATAAGTTTTCTGGTGTGTGTGACACGTTGCTTGCATGTTTTCAACTTTGGGTGTCAGTCTGAATTGGGCTGGAGTGGTATTTTGGTTTTAACTTAGTATTTGGACCTGAAACTTAAAACCAGATAGTCAAAACAAACACATTCCCTGTACAGAGGCTGCCTAGGAGCTGGAATTCAGTCACAGCCTGCAAGGTGGGCACAGCACCTCCTGTCGAGGTACTAGGATGTCACCCTTTCCCATGGGGCTGGCTCCAGCTACCCTGGGGACTACTGGTCCTGGGGATGGTGGCCTCTGGCAGCCCAAATGGTCAGGAAGGAATCAGATCCCAGGGGCCTGTCTCTATTTTCCACTCTCAGATCCCCTCAGTCTGTTCAGGGGTAAGGCTCTGAGGCTTCATGAGTTTCCATGTTTCTGATATGTTGGGTAAATTTTGATTTTAGTTGGTGCAATGTTTGAACCTTTCAGAGGTGCAGGTTCTGGAAGTGATGAAAAACAGAGAGCTGGGGCAAACTTTACTACAAGATCAGCCCCCAAAATCCACATCCACAGAATCACAGAGTTGCCTAGATTGGAAAAGACCTTTAAGATCCTCTGTCACAGCCCACCAGAAATCCCCATGAAAGCTCAGTGAGAGCCCTGCCTTTCTTTGCCTTGCCTCAAATTGCCATGTATTTGAGCTGAAGCATTTTGAGTTCAACGATGCAAGTGTCTTTAGATGAAAGTATTTGCAGCAAAACGTCCAGCCCTGCCTCCCAGACACAGGGGCTGAGCCTAAGCAGGGAGGCTGCATCAGAAAACTGGCAAACTGGAAAAGTTTGGACCAAATGTGAACTTTGCCACTGATCAAATATAAATAATCCTGCTCAGACCCTAACAAGCTGAGTTGAAGCAGAGCTTTTGAAAAGATTGAACTTGAATCACAGTTTTATGGCTATCTCTAAAATATTTTATTGCTGTTTTATGACATTAGAGTGTAAATTATGGGCTGTAAAGACTTGCAGCGTGAAGGTTTTATCCTTTGCCTATGTACAAAACTTAAATAGTACCCTTTTGTTTTTAGTGAAAGATATTTTTTTAAAATACAGCTTTGGAAGTCATGTATATTAGCAAGAAAGACACCTTACTCTCTTTTAAATGTGGGTACTTTATTAGTTGGTAGTAACTTTTTTTCAGCCCTTGATGTAGCTCAATCAATCAAAAAAAGGAGGGGGGATTAAGTATGTGTTGTATGTCTGTAAATACTGCTAAAGTGTAAGTAGTGTCTTTAACCGTGTAAGGATCAGGGAGGAAATACCTGTTTTTAGATGAACTAATGGAGAAACAGTTTTAAGAAGCACAAGCCCTTTCTCAGGTCTGAAACAAACCTTTTATAGTTGGTGTGCAAATGTAATGACTGGGTTATACAACGTGTGTACATGTAGCTACGTGTCTACACAAAAGCAGTGATACAGATGCAACAGCTACAATATTGACTCATTTGTATTAAAATTGCATGGCCATGTGCTCCATTTTTAGAATGGGAATGGTAACAAATGATAAATGTTTAGTCTCCTGTGACATTTTTAAAAGCTAACATAAAACTACATAATTCAGGAAATGTGTTACATTTTGGAGGTAAGGGGATTAGAGATCAATTCTCTTTGGTTGTGACTTCATTGGGATTCCTTAGTAGTTTTACCTTGACCTTTATCTCTTGGGCTCTGTATCCAAGTACTCCTTCAGATTTTGCTCCATCCCATGTTGAGATGACTCACTGTCATTTCCTTACACTGTTTCATGCTGAGTTACCATGGGCAGACAGTTTTCATCTGCTCCTTTTAGTTTACATTTTTATTCCAGTAGACTCAAATAATTTTTTTTTCACAAGTTCCGAAACATTTTTTTTTTATTAAATCTGTGAACTCTGTGTTTTTCTCCTGCCCCCCAACTTTGGCACCAGTGTCAAGTGCCAAAACTGATGGTTTATGCTGACTGGGATGCAACTGAGGTGTGGTTCTCCTGTTCTCCAAGACTGGAAGGACATGAGTTGCTAGTGTGGCGTGAAATACATGGTTTTAGTGGTCCTGAATTATTATTGTTCAAAAATTTCTTATAGGTAATGTCTTTCTTCTGCTAGGAGGTGCAGATGGATCGCTCTCTACCAACTGTTGAGGCAAATAATTGCTGTATAGTCCTTGCTTTCAGCAACATCTTCAGTGTCCTGGTGATGGGGTGCCTTGGAAGCACTGAGCAGAACAAGCTTCCTACTACTCCCACACTTCAGGCTCTCTGGGCTGTAAGTACACTGTATAATGTTGTGGCCAGTACTTAGTGGTTCCAAGTTATTTAACTAGGAGTGTTTTGCCTTAATATCTGGCAAATGTATTGTGATTTTATGGCTTTTTTTTTTTTTTGGGTGGATGAAACTTTGTATCTGGCTAAATAAATATGAAAAGTGCTTTTATGTTGATTCTGATAATCAGCAGAAGTTTCCATGATTGTCAGAGAAATGGCTATTTTTCCTGTAGTACTTTACAAGCACAAAGGCTGTAATCGACAGGCAACATCTAATGACGTTGGTTCTTTTCCTGCTGTGCCTAACAAGAAAGAGAGGAGATGCTTTTGGTTATTTTGAAGATCTATTCCCTAGGACCTGTAATATGTCTAGTAGTGTCTCTGTATATATAGAGAGAGGGTTATTGAAACAATGATGTGTATGGAGGTATACATTTTCCAACTGTAAGAAAGATGTATCTGCAACCTCACTGCACTCTCTTGAGCCAGAATAAACACTTTAGGGAAGAATTTAGCTGAATGGTTATTTTTGGTCTGGCAGAAGGGAAACCGACTGACTGTCATTACTCTGATGCTGATTACTGGAATTGACCAGCTTAAGGGCAATTTGCTAACTTTGTTTAAAAACAAAACTAGTCTTTCTGGGTCCAGCTGTGATTTAGAAAGGGAGGAGCTGTAAACCACTTTTTTTTTTTTTCTTTCCCATTTTAATTTTTTTTCTTTTTTTTTCCCTTTTTTACTTTTTTTGAAAATAAATATAATTAAAAAAAGAAGCTTCCTAGCTGAAAATATTATCCAAACCCCACATGCTGTGGGATTTAGGGAATTAACAGGATGATTCAGGCATACAAGCCTCATATTCATTCCCACTCCTGAGAATTTTCCTTAAGGAATAGAACTCCTTTCCTGCACTTGGTCAGAAACAAAACCAAACCAAATTATCTTCTTTTTTTCTCTTCTTCTTTTTTTTTTTTTTTTTTTTTTTTTTTTTTTTTTTTTTTTTGTACTGGAAATAAAGACAGCTAATAAACCCAAGACTAAGCTCTGGCACACACCGTAGTCGAGTGTAAGCTCAGGATATGAGCGGTGTGACTTCAGCAGGCGGTTGCAGCACTCCTCCCTGTGAGCTCTTGAACTGGTGCCTTGTCCGATCTCTCCTTCCCTTTCCTCTCCCCTGCTCCGTATGGAGACATGTGCCAGCAGGAGCTAAAGGTTGGTTCAAAGTGTTCCCATGTCAATTTTTTTTCTTAGGGAGTGGGAGAAAAAGTGCTGAGAGCACTACCGTAGTCTGTATTGATTTTTGAATCTCTGTGAGAAGGCAGACCTGGGGCACTGCCTGAGCTCTGCCCCTGTGTAACAGAAAGTTGTGATCTTGCAGCCCTGCCGCTCTCTTGAGAAGTAACTCTGCTTTCCTTTTCCTATATGGGTGGGGGGGAAAGGGTTATATAAAGTACAGTGATGCTTTCTGAAGTAGGAATTAAGGCTACTCAGAAGATGCAAAATTCCCAAGGTAGGCACAGAGAATCAGTTTATGATGGATTGGTTTCACACTCTTTCCTCTTCTGTTGCTCCTTATCAAAACCAAACAAACTCAAAATTATCCTTTCATTTATGCTGGAAATACAAGGAAGTTAGTGAGACTCAATGTGTGTTCACACTGCAGTTCAGTTTAAATACCACCCCCCACACACCTGTATTTTCTTGCTTTCTTCTTAGGGGTGCTTCCCTTGGTGCTTCTCCTCTCGCCAATTTGATTGAAAGATTCCTTTGACAGCATCTTTAATATTTTTAAATATATAGCTTGTTTTCTTTTTTCCCCTTGGTCATTGTTCCTCAATACCCAGCAACTTTTTCATCCATTTCCTTGCTCAATCTTTTGCTCCTGGAGTCAGAAAAGTCTCTTAGCTTGCTCTTATAGTATCTGGTCTCCAGTTGAAACAAGTAAGATCAACTTCTCTGGTCACTTCTCGATTTTCTTTTTGTATATATATTTCCACACCCCTCCTAATATTTTTGTTCCATTATCTTTATTTCTGGGCTTCCTTACCAAATTCAGGCCATGTTGGTTAATCTGTCTGACCTGTCTCTCCTCTGTCTTAGTTCATAGAGTCTCTACAGGCCTTCTTTTAGAATTCACCTGAGTTCAGCTGATTCTTTAAAGCTTCTCTGCTGTTCCAATCCTATTTCACAGCTGCTTTTTTTTCCTGTGCCTTCAGTATGGGGGCAATCCCAAAACAGAGCAACTTTACTAAATGCCTTGCAGGATTTTCCCTTTCAGTGGCACAGTTCTAGGTAAGTAGATCCACAGCTGCATTACTTACTGCATTTTAAAGACAAATCCAACCTGATAAGGAGGATCAGAGAGGCTGCCTGCAGTATATTGCCTTTCACCACATTCCCGATTCCCATTTTGCTACACCAGATGCTGCCAAAATGCTTTTCTCTTAGGCGCTTCTGTAGGCCTGTGTATCTCCTCCCTTTCCTCTAGCTGATGTTTTGCCGGTGTTTAAATCCACAGCCTGTTGTGCTTTTATTATGCACAGAGATGGAAACTCTGCCCAGTGATTCCTTTTTATTCTCCACCTTCCTTTTGTTTTGTCTTAAATATATTCAAGGGGGAAACAGGAGGAGGGAGGATGGAAAAGGAAGGGTTCGGTCTAGACTTCCAAAGCAATTTCCCTTTCCCTACAGAGCACAGCTCGTTTCCTTCCAGAGCAGCATGGCTGGGAAGTTGCACATTGCTTCTCAGTGCTGACTTTCCTGAAATGTGTTGAGTCAAAGCACAGCTACTAGCAGTGGTCCAGAGGAACCACTGTAAACAAAAGTGTGTGAGTGTTCTTCCCTCTTTTGCTGCCAAAACAGAAGAATAAACAGAGATTAATGTGGAAAGGAGAGGGCAGTCTAGATAAGCAGCCACAGGGTGGAAATGTTGAAAGAAAATAGACAAATATCCATCGACACACCTGCACTTGGGTGTTTCTGCATCGTGGGGCCTCACAGGGTTTATTTTTGCCATAAATGTCTCAAGGACAGAAAACTGAGCAACGTGGAGGTTGATGATTTGCCTGAGGGTTGATTACAAGGTTTTGCCTTTGCAGAAAAAAAAAAAAAGAAAAAATTTATAGTTTGTGCTTGTAACTTTAACTCTTCATACGTTTGCATCTAGCTAACGGCAGGAGAGGTGGTTTTTTTTCTTTAAAATGCATTTGCATTTGCTGTTTTGGAATAGTATCCCATTTAATACTGTTGCATCCACTCTTACAAGGTTTCTGTGTTTGCTTTAAAACAAATTGCTAAAATGCTTTAAGTCAAATTAAAACCAGACCAAAAAGGAAGTGTTGTCATGACTGAGCAGCTTTCCTCCTGTGAGTTCAGGATACTTTCTGCTTAAATTTTTCGGGTGAATTAAACTCAGTTTGGAAAGGAAGTGCTTTTAAAAAATAAATTAAAAGGAAAAAAAAGTGATGAGATCATAATCAGTCAGCTCCGTGGAGTTTCTAATTTGGTTGGTGCCTTTATGTGTTTGTTTACTTAAGAGATGAGATTTCTTCTGTGTTGAGAGTGTGTGGGGACATGAACAGGAAGCTGAGCTGGAATCTGACTGTGTGCTTGATTTAAGCTAATTATTTTATCCATTCAGTTTGGCTTTTGCTTAGCAAGACAAAGTTACATGGTGTTTATTGTGCTGCCACCAGTAATTGCAGATTCGTGTCTGAATAACCGATACTTGTTTCCAAGTCTGAAAAAGCGCAGAAGTGATTTCTTCATAGAATCATTCTTGTGTTAATTGTCAGAAAATGCGCAGTGAAACTTTAGAGGAGTGCTTCCAAACTACTTGGTATTGCAGTTACGCAGGAACTTGAGTCGGTTGATCTTTTTTTAGTAGAGGAATAGATGAGGAAACTGCCTTTGCATTTCATCTCAGAAACGGAAGTTCAGCAAACTCAATAGGCCTCTAGAGGAGTTTTAAAAGATCTCCTGCTTCCCAGACCTTTTGCCTTGAATTCCCAACTACAGAAAACCTTTCTGCTATTAGCCACGAAGCAAAACACCACAGCATTTGCTCTCCTCCAGCTTGATGACACTTTTTCATGTGAAGGATACCTGGTTTAGGAAGAGGTTGTGTATGCGTAGGCGCACTGGTGGGCAACGGTTGCTATATCCACTTGATCATCCTACACTGGATAGTGCAAAAGTATTAGGGTGTCAGAAGGTAGGAGTTGCTATCTGGCATGGAAGACTTTGTAAGGACAAGAAAGAGACTTTATGATATGTAGTATAACGTAAAGACCTTGTTAGGGAGCTCACACTGCAAATTACAGACCTTTTTTTGTGAGGGTAGGAGATGCTGCTGCTTACTTGCTTCAAGCCAGATTGCAAGTGGCCAGACTGGTACAAGCAGGCAGAGCTTTTCCACTCCTCTGGAGTGGATAGCTGATAGCTGAAGGTACTTGAGTTAGTTACAAGATTCCTCTAATCCATCCAGCTGCATTGGACTGGTTGCCTCAAGTTTTCCACAGCTGTGGCTGGCAGGGAGTTCTCCCCTCTCTTAAAGGGCATTCTGGCAGTGCCAGGTACTCAAGATGAAAGGGAGGTGTCAGGAAGGAAAGATGGCTATGACATTTCTCCTGACATTGTCTGCTACTGAGTGATGACTGTAGGCTTTTTATTTTTTCTTCCTGAAACATGTAACTGTGTACTTGGATTTTATCTTTTTTGGGGGGGCTGTTTGCTGTATATATTAGGTGCTAAGGCTGCATTTATTGGTGAGGGTGAGAGGTGCTGCCTTCTAAGAGGGAGAATGGATGCACAACAAATACAAAGGATTTAGAAAATTCTACTTCTGTAGTTGTTATCATGACGTTACTTGAGGCTTTTAATACTCAATGCACAAGAGGAGAAACTGCAATAGCAGGTAGCATTTTTACCTTGCCAGGAAAATACAGGCCAGTATTTCACATTTTCAAGTAATTCTTCAGCTTGTTTTCCTAAATATGGACTTTAATGGTAATTGAAGTGGCAGGAGAAGACTAACCTTTCAGGGGCAAATTGACATTGGGAGTTTTTTTGTAGATGAAGCTGCTTGGTCTTGCAGGAAGTGGGGCAGTTCCAGAGAAAAAACTGTTCCTGGAAAGCCAGGGTTTGAAGCAGTGCTGTGCTAAATGCTGAACGAGGCAGAACAAAATACCCGAAGTCATAGGTGGAAATTGAAAGAAGGAAAAATCCCAAGGTATTTTGTATTGTTGCCTACCATCTGGTAGGACTGCAGAGCCCGAGCTGTGTCTTAGGGTCTGTCAATGGCATGTTGTGTGGCCTTAAGAAAATAACTGCATCTTGGAGTTCCTGAGGTCTTATATTTGTGAAATGGGGACAGCGAGCAAGGCACCTTGAGTTCCAAGGCTAAACTGCTGCTATATAAAATTGGAGTTTTATCACTGTTAATAACGATTATTGATTTATTCTCACTGTAACTTCTGCATCAGCCATAATTACTATTTTTTGGTGAGCATTGTAAGGTGTGTAAAGGTGCAAAAATATAATTTCTCAGAAGGTATTACTTGGAGGGAACCTGTAAAGAGTTGGAGTTCTTTGCTTTGAACTGGTATGTAAAATAGCCCATTGCTGCAAAGTCTTTTCAGATCAATGTATTTCAGCAGAATTATTTAGTACTTTCCTACTAAATGATCAACAAATAAAACACACTTAAAAAGGAAACCAGCATTTTACTTTCTGTTTTTGAAGATGTCTTGTATTTTGCAAAAGACAAGATGGAAGAGTCTAGATCTTGTATAGCATCCACATTTAAAGAACAGTGTGTCTTATGCTTAACTGACTGGAAGAAGAAAACAGATAGGAAACTGGTAGAAGAAAACAGATAGGAGGAGTTAAATACTTATTCTTACCATTACACCTCAATTACTGTTGTTGTAGGTGACTCATGCAGAAGGTGCATAAGAACTCGTGGCCCTCTCTTTGCTTCAGGAGTGGCAGTGTTCAGGACTTATCTCTAGACTAGTAATGCCATTCCCATCAAATTATCTCCTTTTCAATATTGCTGGCTCAAATAAATTAAAGTGCATTTACACTGAACAATTTAAGCATGCTCTTAGTTTCTAGATTTGGAAAAAAAACCCAACCTGCTTTCTTTCTGTGCTGTTGCTGAGCTCAAAGGGGCCAGACTCGGGCAGATAACTGTGATGCTGAGTGGAACTGGAAAAGTGTGGAAATGTAACTTCTGGCTTGCACTTTTTTTTGTTTCCTCCTTTGGTACAAATGTGATTGATAATCACCGTCACTAAACTGGTTGGAAGCAGGTGGAATAACGTTAATCCATGGACAGAAAGTGTTTTCCAAGTGAAAGAAGTCCTGGAGTTTCCTAAATGCTTGCAAGAGGAATACCTTCTTCCAGAACTTTCAGGAGGTGGATGAAGACTTACTCTATATCCCTTGACTGTTGCTAAAGTTACCTGAGCATTTAATAGGTGCTACAGAAATAAGTGTGACCAGAGAACCATAATGCTTTTCAGAGAGTACCTTTTTGTCCTGATGGGGCACTGTCCATTTTGTTCCACCCTGGTAGCTCTGCTAAAGCAGCTCAGAGCAAATCAAAACTGCATGAAATGGGTTGAGGATGGATTGTAAAGGTATGTCTTCCTCCCACATCACTAAATTATTTTCCTCTTTCCTAGCCACTGCCCTTTATATCAGAAACATTACTGGATATACATCTGGGAAATTAGCAGAATGTTTGTTTTACTTCTTTTTAAAGCGTTTTCATGGGTTTAGGTGAGTGTTTGACTTATGTTCATTGGCCCTTGCACAAGAGACTGTGAAAGCTATTTCCTTTTTCCTTAATTAGAGCATGTGGAATATCAGGTTTCTGACCAGTGAATTTCCTCTCAGGAGATAGGTGAGCAGTGTGGTAGAAGTGGTTGTTTTTGTAGACTTGAAGTTGGTCTTTCTGTACTTTCCAGATACTTTAAGCCAAACAACCAAACTTGTACTGCTTGTACTTTTCATACAG
>JAAGNO010023061.1:0-13819 GCA_033439905.1 Ceryle rudis | reverse complement strand
GGCCGGGCCCCTTCCTCTGGCCTCGTTCCGCCTCCTGTCCTTGGCGGCGGCGGCTCGGCCCTTACCGCGGCAACCCCGGCCTTCTCTCCCGCAGGGACGAAGCGCGCTGCCGCCGCCGCCGCCGCCTCCTTCCACAGCAGCGCCGGGGCCCGCGCCAAGGAGGACTATTACCAGGTGCTGGGGGTGCCCCGCACCGCCACGCAGAAGGAGATCAAGAAGGCCTATTACCAGGCACGTCCGGCCGCGGGGAGCCTGCCGGGGCGGGCGGGAGGCGGAGGGCCCGTGGGCAGATCGAGACGCCGAAGCTGCCCGCAGCCTCTCCACGAGGAAAGAACCCACCTCTGAGAGCCTTGTGCATGGACCCCCCGCTGGAGATAAGTGTAGGGGGCGGTGGGAAAGCTCAGCTCAGCACATCGGTGTGCAGATCTCCTCCAAAGCATGGTCTGCCTGGGCTGTCATCTCAAATCTCCTTCAAGAAGGGTCTGGGGTTGAGGAGAGGTTCAGGAACAGCTTCTGTAGTTCCCATAAGGGGAATAATAATGGAAAATGAAGGCTTCTAGTTCCCTAAAATACAGGTAGTAAAGGCCAAGCTCTGCCAAGTGTTTTTTCCTGGCATGTGAGATACCCTGAAGTAAGTAATTTCTGTCTCTCTCTAATAGTTGATTTGTGTTTTTTAGCTGGCAAAGAAATACCACCCTGATACAAATAAGGATGACCCTAAAGCCAAAGAGAAGTTCTCTCAGCTGGCTGAAGCCTACGAGGTAATATGCAGGATTTTATCATGATGAAAAAGATGAAAGATTGGAAGGTGGATGGGTGGGAAATGTTTCTTGTGTGCATTTGCTGTGAAACCGTGCCTGCTTTTTGATGTCTTGTACTTTAAGCATGAGCGTCTCTGTCCCAACAGCATCTCCGGGCTGTATCTGATTTAGCTGAGTATGTTTTGGGCTCTTTCAGTTTGGGCTCTTTCTTGAGTGAGTGGCTGTGGTCACTGCCTCAGAGGTACTGGTCAGCTTAAATAAACGAATGAAAAAAAATTGTCAGCAGTTACAGCTGTAAGAGGTACCTTCTGCTGTGTTCCCCAGCACCATTTCTTCCTGCTCCTCAGCTTGTTTAGAGATCTTCTTGTGCTGGTTTTCACTCTTGTGGGCTTTCACATTCACCCCAGCACTCAAATCCCCAGCTTTCACGTGATATGTTAACGATGGACTATATAATGTGTGTGTGTATATAATTCTTTCTTGTTAGAAATTGGTAAGATCTTGTCATTTTGCTGATGACAAGCTGAGAAGAACCAGGGAAGCAGCAGCTTTTCAGTCATTCATGTGCTGCCCAGAGCTGGGGTAGCCCTCCAGCTGACAGGGAGGTTGGAGGATGTGGGCTCATGGTGGTAATGCCAGGAGTCTTGAATTCTCCCGCGAGACGCTGCTCTGCAGACGTAGGCCACCCAGTTCCTTGGGATCTGGGCAGCGTCCCGATGGCTTTGCTCTTTTGCCTCGAAGGTGTTAAGTGATGAAGTGAAGCGGAAACAGTACGACGCGTACGGCACGGCTAGTTTTGATCCTGGCGCGGCAGGTGCCGGTGCTGGGCGACAGTACTGGAGCAGCGGCCCGTCCATCGATCCAGAAGAGCTCTTCAGAAAAATCTTCGGAGAGTTTTCGGGGTCCCCTTTCGGTGATTTTCAGAATGTCTTTGACCAGCCACAGGAGGTATGAACTGTGTTTATTTTCTGAGTAATGACTTGAAAGCCACAAAAGCTGGAGGGGGGACTTTAGCCTGTCACAGACGACTCTAGGAGCAAGCTGAAGCAATTGCCTGGGTGAGAGCTCCACCGGACAGAATACTTTTTCTGGACTTCAGCTGCTTCATTCTGGTGTTTACTGACACCAGCTGGTGCTGCCAAACAGTCCCATCATTGCAGAAGTATCTTTTCTGCTCTACATTGATTTACATAGCATTACAGATCAAAGCAGACGTAAAAACCACAAAATAACCATTTAGCTGTAAAACAAGCCTTCCAGCCTTAGGTTTGACTGCTTAATTGGCTTCATTTTGCAACTTAATTGGCTTAACTTTGCAGTGGAGCCCATAGTAAAACAAAACTTAGGTCTTGTTCTTTGTACTGCAGCTAAATGCTCATTTAATATTGAGAGTGTCGGTTCACGTGCTGCCTTCAGAAATGCCTTGTGTTTGGTACCTCAGGCTTTACTAAAAATGGCCTTTTTCTTATAAACAGAATGTCTTATTTTCTGCAGCCATCTTTGCTGTTGTAAAGAGTTTATTAAAGAGGACGAGCTTGGGATTCACTGGGATTGAAAGCTTCCTCCCTCCCCTGTTGCTGCATTTCCATTAAACAAAGCCTTTAAGAGTTTTCTTGAGGGCATAAAAAACACCTGACTTCAATTTTCCCTTTTATATTGTTTTAATCTCCTACCTGCCATGCAACTGCTCACCACACTGGTGTCATCATCATTCCTGTAATGTCTCTCCTTCTGTACCCGTTTGTATTTATATGAGACGCATTGTTGCTTCCTCCAGTGAGTCAAACCCTTCTGAATGAGTTAGGCATCCATCCATTTCTTCCCCACCTCTATTACCTGGGTATATTTTAAGCCTTGTTTGATACTCAGCCTAAACCAGTTTCAGTCTGCTTAAGACCCCGTCACTCATCAGCTGTAGATCAATGTCCATGTTTCCTCTGCAGTATATCATGGAACTGACCTTCACCCAAGCTGCAAAGGGTGTCAACAAGGAGATTGTGGTGAACATCAATGACTCCTGTGAGCGATGTGATGGTAAAGGACATGAACCCGGCACCAGAGTGCAGCGCTGTCACTACTGCAACGGCACTGGCATGGTAAGTGCCTTTGAGGACAGAAGTTCTGCTGTGCTTTTCCTCGTTGGGGCAAGTCAGTCCCATCCACTGGGAAAACCTCACACTACAGTCAGCAGCTTATTTTAGGTAGATTTGATGTTAATAGGCACTAGAGATATTTTATTTGTATGAAAGAAGTGCTCTGCCCAGCTAAAAGCACTGTGGCCTTCAGGGCTGGATCAGCTGGTAACATACATCCAGCAAACCACGTTTGTATAATGTAACAGTTCTGAAATCACTTTGGTGTTAAATGGCATACTCGAATTGATGGCTGGAGGCAGGAGGAAGGTGATGGTAGCCTAAGGCTAATTGGGAAATAAGAAGATACATGTATCTTGTGGTAATGATCAAGCTTCAGGCTTTCAACCTGCACACATCAAAATGGGCGCTGGCAGTCGGAGTGTGACCAGAACACCTCCTGCACAGAAGAGGTCAATCTGGTCAGAGGAGACTGCAGGCTCCTCCCACTGTTCCCCTGTGTGCCTCAGGCTGTTGGGTGGCTTTCACAGTTCAGTTCATAGCTCAGTCTCTGTGATGTTCTCTGGAACAGTGACAATAATTCATACAAGTGGGTTGTCCTTGGGGCTCCTCAAAATACAGATGTTTGTGGTTCCTTGTGAAATAGCACTGTAAGGAGCTTTGTTCCTGCTTGCACATTAAATCCTAGAGGTGTGAAGTGTGGTGTTTCCCTTCCCATCACCACTTGCTCATAGGAGTGATGGTTTTCAGTGGAAATTAGAACACGATGGCACTAGAATCAGATCCAGCTTCTCACGAGCAGCGTCTGCTTTAGATTTCTGAGCCAGTTTTCTGCTCCACCCTTTGCTGAAGGGTATTGCTGTCCTGTCAGGTTCCATGTGGGCTCAGATGTGCTGGGCCAGTCACTGGGAATGTTTTGTGGAAGCAAAAAGTACCATCCTGGTATGAAATATTTGTACGCCTTGTGTTTTCCTCACCAGGAGACGATAAACACCGGCCCTTTCGTAATGCGATCTACCTGCCGACGGTGCGGTGGCCGCGGTTCCATCATAACTACACCATGCATAGTATGTCGAGGAACGGGGCAAACCAAACAGAAGAAGACAGTGATGGTTCCTGTGCCAGCTGGTTAGTGGTGTACTCGGGTGCTGCTCTCTCTTCAGTAACTGTAGGTATTTGCTTCTGCTTGGTCCACAGCAAGGCACTGGCCTCCGAAGCATGGCTGGTCCCTGCCAGGAGCTTTCTGGCTGTGGGTGTAAACATTTGTTCTGCCTTCCTGAGCTGAGGTTTTGGTTCTTGCATGGATCCCTCTAGACAGGCTTTGAAGAGTGAAACTCTTAAAAGGTTTCATTGCTTTGGGTCTTTCATTTGTCCTTGATGAAGCCTGGGCAGAGGGTGGGAGTCTGGAAAGCCTTAGCTTGTCCCAGAATGGTGGGGCCTTCCTCACCAGAGAGAATGAAAATTGTGGTGGGGCTGGAGCTTTGCTTCTCTGAGACTGACCTGCGTGGGCAGCTTGTCTCTTTCTATAGCTTGTGGAGGCTGCCCAGTGTTTCTTGCTCTGATGCATCTCCCTAAAGAATTCTGTAGGGATTGACATAATGAGCCTGCCTGGGGCATAGTGCTCCCCTCAGAGATACGAACATGTGCTGACCCCTCCTTCCTTTGGCCACAGTTCCTGGGCTCCTGTGGAGAGGGTCACTGTGCTGCCTGCTGGTAGGTCTTGTCCCTCCTGCTGCTGGATGTGCAGGTGCTGCTGTTGTGGCTGGCTTTTGGCCATGGCAAGAGCTGTAGGCACTCAAGTAAAATGTGGGTTATAAGGCAAGGTAACATTCCCTCTTTTTTTTCCTGATTGCAGGTGTCGAGGATGGGCAGACAGTTCGGATGCCTGTGGGGAAAAAAGAAATTTTCATTACGTTCAGGGTATGTATTGTTATGTTGTTGCTAGTTTTCAGTATTTAAGTTGGTTGTTCCTTTCACAACTGCCTGGGAAGTGTCTGACTGAATGGGGATGGAGGAAGACCAGGTGACCCTTTGAAACATGGATTTTCTGTAGTAGCTGGAGATTAACGAGCAGTGGAACGTTAACTCTGCTCATGAAGAATTGTGCTGCCTGTCCCAG
This sequence comes from Ceryle rudis, assembly GCA_033439905.1. Lineage (NCBI taxonomy): Eukaryota > Metazoa > Chordata > Aves > Coraciiformes > Cerylidae > Ceryle > Ceryle rudis. Next base: position 8,846 of record JAAGNO010023061.1, on the reverse strand, counting down.
GATGTGGCCCTTATGGTAGTGTGCATCAGAATGCAGAGTAGGCTCTTGATGCCGTGAGCCTTTGACTTGCAGCGTGAAGGAACTATCTGATCACACAGGTGGGAGGGCTGAGGGGAATGCCTGTGAGAGGGTGGCTTGTCAAGTGTCCTTGTGCAGAAACTCATGAAGGGGTAGAGCACAAGTCTTGTGAGGAGCAGCTGAGGGACCTGCAGCTGTTGAGCCTGGAGAAAAGAAGGCCTGGGGGAGACCTTCTGGCTCTCAACAACTCCCTGACAGGAGATTGGAGCCAGGTGGTGGTTGCTTTCTTCTCCCAAGGAACAAACAACAATCTGAGAGGAAATGGCCTCCAGTTGCACCAAGAGGGGTTTAGGCTGGACCTGAGGAACAATTTCTTCCTCCTGAGGGTTGTCAAGGCCTGGCCCAGGCTGCCCAGGGCAGTGGTGGAGTCCCCATCCCTGGAGGGGTTTCAGAGCTGTGGAGATGTGGTGCTGAGGGCCATGGTTTAGTGGTGACCTGGCAGTGCTGGGTTAACGGTTGGACTCAACGAGCTTAGAAGGTCTCTTCCAACCAAAGTGCTTCTATGATTCTAGGTGCTGCTTAGCATGTGTTGTGTAGCCAGGGCCCTTTTCTCCTTTAGGTGTCCTGTCACAGGAGTCTCTCTCAAGGAGAATTTTTTTTTTAGCACCTCTTCTGTGGTGCAGGAGGGTTTAGTTCTTTTTCAGGCAGCTCATGAGGCTGCTGCAGAGGTGCTTGCCTTCCTCTTCTGCCTTCTGATCGTGGTACTGAGCAGGGCTGTGTCTTCTCTGTCTCTGCATAATTATGCTGACCCTGATAAATCAACAGCAGGATTAGGGGAGGAGCTGCTGAGACAGGAGATGGACATCCTTCTAAGCCACTGGCTAATTATGATTATGTCAAGATCTGTCTTTTTGTAGGAGACCAAATGTTAACTTACACTTCTTAGCCATGCAGTTTGTGGGTGGTAGAGGGTCTGACCACAGCACTCTGATATGTTTTCTTCCAAGACCCTTCAGAGCAGTTTTCCATCAGAACTCCATGGTGGTGTGCTGATGTCTCTTTGGAATTGCCTGCCTTTTAGGTTCAGAAAAGTTCTGTGTTCAGAAGAAATGGAGCAGATATCCACTCAGATCTCCTTATTTCAATAGCACAGGCTGTTCTGGGAGGCACAGCCAGATGTCAAGGCTTGTATGAGACAATCAATATCACAGTAAGTACCCTTCTGTGGGAGAACTCAGGCATAAATTGATGTGTGGAAATTTCCTAAGTCTGCCAGTTTTGCCTTCCAGACTTCCTCAGGCTTGATCGTGGGTAGTTTGTGCCCTGGTTGGTCACACCTCCTGACCTGTCACTGCAGGGACAGGGGAAGGGAGGGCCAGGTGGGTTGAGGACACATTCTGTCCGAGGTCTACAGGCTGTGTGAGGTTCTTCACTTGCTCCTTCAAAAGCTTTTCCAGCATTGCTGGCTTCACTTCTGAGTGTGTCCAGATGAGTGAACCACACTGGATCTTTCCCATCCCACTTCAAAGGTTGCTGGAGAAAGAGTTAATTTTATAGACATGTAATTACTATATCAACAGTTAAACTGGAGCAGTAAACGTGACATCTCTGTGTTTGTAGATACCCCCTGGTATTCAGCCAGACCAGAGAATTCGAATGAGTGGGAAAGGCATTCCCAAGGTTAACAGTTACGGCTATGGAGACCACTACATTCACATAAAGATTAAAGTCCCTCAGTAAGTAGAGCTCATGGAAGTTTCTGTGAAATACTGGAACTTGCTGCAAAAAATACCCAGAAGGATTTTGTCAAAATTCCTTAATGCCTTATCAAAATGATGAATTTCTCACTCTGCTTTTATTCTAATGCAATGTACTTTTGGTTGGGTTTTTTGTGGGTATTTTTTTGTTTGTTTGGTTGGGTTTTTGTTTGTTTTGCTTTTGTGGGGTTTGTTTCTTTGTTTTTTTTTTGTTTTGTTTGTTTTTTTTTTTTTTTTTCTTCAATAATACCATTTGGCAACCCAGCTCTAAAAATCCCAAGCTCTTGAAACACAGAAGTAGTTCTGCACCTGCCTGTTTGCCTGGAAATCCACAGTTCTGTCTGGATCCCACAAATTCAGCATTGCATCTTATAACGCCTCTCTGATCTCACACCTACAGCCCAAAGGAACTGCACTCCTTGGCAGGTGCTTTTCAGACTCTTTGACCACCTTTGACTCCTGTGGGGAAGGAAACTTTCTTGCTTGCATTGGTACCCTTGGCAAGGGAGTTACTTCCTGAGGTCTCCTCATCAGATGTGTGTTCTGGTGCAGCTCTGCACACTCTTCTCAGCACTCTGAGACGTTTTGGTTTTTCCCTGCAGTTTGGTGGAATGCAGAGAGTTACATCTCTCCTCTTCCACTAGTGCTTATTTTTTACAGATAGCTCATTTTAAGAGCACCGTGGGGATTGTCATTGTGCGCCCAGTGTATTTGTCTTGTACTTCAGTACCTGTCTCTCTTACATGCTGCTGGAGAAGGTTCAGGAGGTCTGTAGATACTAAAGACAGCTGTAACCCCACCTCTGTTTGGACCCACAGGAGGCTGACAGATCGCCAGAGAGCCTTAATGATGAGCTATGCCGAGGACGAGGCAGATGTGGATGGCACAGTGAACGGGGTCACAAACACAGCATCAGGTGAGCGGTGGAAATTGGCGCTCCTTCCTCCTGGAGCTGGCGTGGGAGCACAGAGTGCTTCCTGAGGGTTCCTGGGGAGGAAGGTGAGCCAAGGTCACCTTGAGACAGCCTGTCAGCACAGCTTGCCAAGCACGTTCTATTGGAAATAGTTGTGGTATGATTTTAATCGTAGAATCACAGAATTGTTCTGGTTGGAAGAGACCTTTCACTGGGCAAGCCTGTGTGTGAATGGAGAGGAGGTATTCAGATCTGCCAGTGGGTCCTGACAGGCTGTGGTGATGACGCCTTTCACACCCTCCATCTACCCCAGGGCCAGGAGTAACTTGTCTTATAGCAGAGGTGGAAAAAGAATGTGCTTCAGGGCAGTTTTCTGTGAGAGCTAATCCCTTGTGCTGCTGCCTGCGGTGGGGATGTTCCTCCTGGAAAGCCAGAGGGGAGTGCTGCTGTCAGGGCTGCTCTGAGCCGTGCTCTGTGCACATGGGGAACCTGGGATAGAAAGTTTCACTGGTGCTGACTGTCGGCTCCAGTTGGCAGCAGTATCCAGTCTGATGGAGGATGTGAAGTCAGCTGGGAGCTCTGTAAAGATGCTCTTTCAACTCCAGATTAAACGTTTTGATTCGTCAATTAACGTGTTTTAAGTTTCTGGGTGAGGTGCTTGGCATCGGTCACAGTTAATGGCAGAACATGTGGTTGAACAGGAAGGTGAGAGCTTTGCCTTTTGCTACTGGAACAGTTTTCTTTGCTTTCTTTGGAAACATGAACTTCTTAAAGCCAGATGATTTTCTTTTTATGCTTGAAACCAACAAGAGCCTTGATGACTGTGTACAGCCAGACAAAGGGGAGAGTTTTTCAGAGCTGCTGAATGATCCCAGGAACTCAGGTCCTTGCATGTGCCAAAGGAATACAAGCTGAAGTTCAGGATATTGGAAGGCAGCATCTGCCAAATGATTAGCAGTGTTCTGTTGTCATGCTTTGAACAGACAAGTTCAGGCTTTTCCACTGAGCGTGAGCATTAAAGGGCAGCCTTGGGGGGGACAGGGAGAGAGCTCTAAGCACAGAACTTTCATTCCAGCTTTTTAAAGACATTTATGTACCAAAGGAAAAAAAAAATGCTCTCCAGGTTTGTTTTTTAAAAAGCAAACATGCCAGTTTTACTACAGGTAAGCAGCAAGGCAGATTAAAACCAAGGCCAGTAGTTTGCAGTAGAGATGGGCTGTTGCTGGAAGCAACTCCTTGCCCTGGGGAGCAGCGGTATCCTGTGTGGCTGAGGCTGGAGGCGTGTTCTGCTGCAGGTCTCGGTGTTTCGTACCATTGCATCAGTCTGAACTTGGTCGGTAGCAGTGGGAGGACTGGATGTTGTATTCTCTGTGTGCAAAGAAAAGATCAAGGAAGATTCAGGGGCCTTGTAATTGATGGGGTTTTTCTGCAAAAAAAGCAGATGAGCAAAGAGGTCTCCTTTGGTCTTCCTGTAGCTGCTTCTGGGCTGGAAAAACAACTTCTCAGGACCTGTTTGTACAGAAAAATTATGCTCGTTGCTTCCAGTAAGATTCTTTATTTGGACACTCGTTCTGAAATACTTGTAGCCTTTTTCATTCTAGCCTGAGTTCATTTTCTCCTTGATGCTGGTTGTCTGAGCATGGAATGAGAATTACACAAGGCAGGCTCCTGGTGCAGTTTGCACTGCTTTGCTCTAAAGGGTCACGACACCACCATGAAACATGGAGAAGGATTGTTCCAGGGACCACTAGTACAGCTTTATTTTCCTGTAAAGTCACAGCTGGGTGTGGTCAAGTTGACAACTTGCTTTCAGTGGCAGACTCTCAATTCCAAGTCCTTGTTTCCAAACCCTGTGGGGACCCTGACCCCATTGTGCAGCCCAAGAATTCCCCACCTGTTGAAGGGCTGAGGAGAGGGGAAGGGAACAGTGTTACCTGGGCTCATGATTGTCTCCTACACGCCTGGGGTCGATGCTTTCCACCACTCTCTCTCAGTGGTCCCACACTGTTGCTTGCTGCCCGATGGAGCCCTGGGTGACCACTCGCAGGGAGAGATGCCTGTACATGAGAATGCTTCCAAAACTTGACCGTTCCCTGTCTAAATTAACCCTCTCGCTTTGTCAGGGGTGCTGGCTCTTGCTGGGGGAGGTATCTGACTGCAGCCCTTTGCTGTTTGTGTCCAGGTGGCAGGGCCACGGCTAGCACTGACGCAGGCGGGGATAGGCCTGAGGCTGAGGAGAACAAGGAGGGATTCCTTTCCAAACTTAAGAAAATATTTAGCTCCTGACACCCTATCGAGGTAGGAGGCCTCTTGTGTTTTCTTGTCACCTTTCCCCCACGCTGAGCAGAATTTGCACTTCTCAGGAGGTGGAAGCAGCAAAAGCGCAGCGTTGCTTCTCACTTAGCCTCAGGCCTTCCAGCCACCGTGTGAAAAGCCCTGGCTGTGCCCTGTGACCTGGAGCAAAAAAGCCAGGGACTAAATTGCTGCAGCAAAAACACTGGCAAAATGCTGGCTACAGCATCAGGGCAGTCACTGTCCTGCCCTGCAGCTCTGCTTCCTTGTCCACTCCATGGCTGTGCCCAATTCCAAGAAGCAGGGTGTTCCCCTTAGCCAGTAAAGCCGGGACCGGGCAGTTCTGGTGCCAGCACAAAGCCTGGTGCTGCAGAGCCTCCGGTGCCAGTATTGCTCAGGCTGGACTCACCCCTGCTATGGGCTTACAGCACCAGGAAGGAATCAGTACAGCTCAGCAAAGCCCACACCACGTGAATGAGCACATTAGCACTCAGGGTGCTGTTTGGTCAGTGTTGACCTGCTCTGAGGGAGCACCACAGGCTCGGGATCATCTCTAGTGGACACTGGTGTCCTGAGTTCCAGGGGCTCAGCATCCTGGCATCAGACATGTTTGTTCAGGGACGTTGGTGACGGCTGCTCTCACAAAGCAGGCTGGGGGGAAATGGGAACATCAGGAAATGGTAAACACCTTCCTTGCTTCAATTGCAGGGAAGCGTTCTACTGGAAACTAAGATCCCGCAGCAGATCGTCTTTGCAGTCAGGCGTGAACCTTTCTGGCAGCAGGCTCTGGAGAGCAAAGGACACCAGTCAGCAGCACAGTGAGAATCCCTGCTGGAGAGGCCAAAACCCTTGAGGTACCAACGAGCATCACAATACAAACCCCACCCACCATCCTAGGAAGTGATAATGAAGGAAAATGCTAGCTTTGAAGAAACATGGCACTCTCTCTGAGGTTGCTTTACAGGCACTACTGCTGCTGGAAGCTTATTTGGCAAAAATTAACACTGAAATATTATTTAGAAGCCAAAGCAGTGAAAATGTGAAATAGAAATTATCCTTCCAGCCCAGAGGAGTGGAGCAGTTTGCTCTGTGGAGTCCAGGTTGGCTGCTGCTCCCTTAGGTGCCCTCCTGAATGTAGCAGTGGGTTGGTGAAGTGTAACCCTGTCTTCACCTAGCCCTCCACATCTGAGGGGGAGGTCTCCCTGGGGCTGAGACTCAGGGCCCAGCAGCCCTGGGATTCCCCTAGTCCTGCTGATTTCCTGCACAGAGAGCAGCAGTGGAAGCTGCACCTTGCCTCAGGGTTCCCTTACCCCCAAATTAAATAAAGTTACAATGTAAACACTGTTGCTTCTGAATGGGTACCAGTTTATCACCAAACCCTGTGCCAGTTTGGGACAAAAGTCTTTTATTATGTTAGCACAACACCTGTAGCATAAACAATTGGTCAAAGAGTCACTGCTCCTACATATGTGAGAGTACAAGTGAAGTGGATCACTCCTTCCAGGAGGAGTTGAGCTCTTGCAGCGAGTGTTTTCGTGGTTCCTGTAGCCCGCTGTTGTTAGTGACGCTGTGCAGGTACCATCAGCCCACATACTAATCAACCAGTTAAATGAGGACGTCGTAGTCTTGCCCTTCTTAATTTGCTGAAATAAAGCACGTGTTGCCTCCTGATCCAGCTGTCTGTAAAGTGATTCTGTATCCATGTAAATAAGATGGACTTCATAAAGATATTTAACACGTGCTATGCCTCCCTGCCTTGTCTACTCTTCCAGCCTTGTCTGTCACTGGGAGGGTCAGGGGGTGACAAGAACCAAGGTCTGCTCAGGCAAGGAGCAGACAGGGCTCAAGCATCCCTCTGGTGGCTGTGGTGGACTTTAAGCACAGACACAGAGCTTTTATCTGGGGAGTACCTTCAGCATATGGCAATTGGTGGAAGGAATTTACAGGAGTCTTAAAGGTTGGGACAGGCCTTCGAGCAGCCTCATCTAGTTGAGGATCTCCCTTCCCATAGCAGGGGGTTAGAACTAGATGGTCATTAAAGTCCCTTCCAACCCAAACCAGTCTTAAGATGGTTAAGCAAAGGCATAACTCACAGGGTATGCCTGTGAAAGTAGCTGTAGGAGCCCAGAGGCCAGGCCACAGCTGAGAGTCACCTGACTGAAGGAAAAAAGCCAAGCTTTCATGTTACACAGCACAGGATGCCACTGCACAGTCCCTTTCTGCCCCATCTCTCCAGGCTTGCTGGCTCACCCACAGAGAAATCCTGGTCCTGGTGGGGTTTCCATTTGCTGGCCGTGGGTGCCTGCAGAGAAGGTACAGCCCACCCAGCAGTGCTGCACAATCAGAGTTGCCTGGGAAAGGTGGTGATCCCAGAAAAACAAGCCCCTGCCACCACCCTACAGACAGAACACCTGCAGTCAATGCACAGACTCCGCCCCTGGAGACACTGTGCTCAGGCTGGCCCACCTGCCTGCAGTCCTACAGCTGCGCCTATTGTTCTGGTTGCACTGGTCTAGTCTCAGCCACCCTGCGGCGAGCCCTGGCCCACACACATGGACCAAAGCTCATCCCAGCTCCCAGGGTCAGCCTTTTACCAGCAGAACAGCAGCATGGCTTGGCCCAGCTCACCTCCTCCGTGCTGCAGTGAGGAGGGCAGGGAAGCTCAGAAGGCAGCCTTGTTGTCCACCACCCACTGATGGAAGGTGCAGGCCTGGGGGTTGAGCATCGTGGTCAGAGTCACATTGCGGTCTGGCTTGAGCGTAGAAACAGAACATGGCAGTTAGTTCCTTGGCCCCTGGGAAGCCACGTTTCTCATACTCCTCTGGTGAGATCTGCAGAAAGAATTGGGGAAAAAACAGCTTGGGCACACAGCTGGTCTGGACACAAAACGCCCTCTCCCCAGTGGCAGAGGCCCAGAGCAGCTCTGAGGGAGCCCTTCCCAGCACAAGCCGTGGCTGAGGGTTTCTAGAAACACCGGCTGGGAGGGGTCCAGGAGAGTCCCAGGCTGCCCCAGCACCCACCCTCCCTGAAGCAAAGAGTGGACCCTGTGCTTCTGCACTGGACTGGGGAAGAAGAGAGCTGCTTGTTCATCCCTTGGGGAGCAGAACCAGTAGAGCATCAGAGGTGCTTCACTTGTGATGAAACATGCCTTGTTCTCAAAGCAGAGAGCTGCTCCCCCCACCCCTGCATTGTACCAGCCGCCCAAGGGGAGCAGCACAGCCAAAGCACAATCCAACACTAAACGGAGGTCTCAAGGCACAGGGAGGCCAGGAGCACTGCAACAGTGACAAAGCAAGGCCCACGGGGAGGGGTGTGCAGCAGAAACCTGTTGTGTAGGTGCCCAGCCCTGCTAATGACCACCCACCCCAGGCTCTTCCAGAGCTCTCCTGCTTCAGGTACCCCTCAGAGGCAGGCACAGACCTGCCCAGGCACACCCAGGTGGCTCCCAGAGCATAAGGCTCCTCAGCAACAATACCAAGAAGGCAGCGCTGGCACCAGTGCATGCTTCAGCTGCACACAGGGGCAATGGGACTAATCCTGGAGGCCAGAACTTAGTTGCTCCATACACTGAGCTATGAGGGTCCTCCACCGCTGCAGGACATAACCTGTAGTTGCGGTGCTGAGGGACATGGTTCAGTGGTGACCTGGAAGTGCTGGGTTAACGGACTCTATCAGCTTAAAGGTCTCTCTCAGCCAAAACAATGCGATGATTCTGTGACCTTGCTGCTGGGACAGGACAGCACTTGTTTTGCCACTGCTGTCCATGCTCAGCCCTGGGCCTGGGCCTGTGCCCGCCCCCAGCGACCCGACCTGGACTCGCACCACTGCCCTCACACCGCCTACGCAATCACATCAACAGAGGAGAC
>JAAGNO010023060.1:0-12662 GCA_033439905.1 Ceryle rudis | reverse complement strand
TTAGATATTCATTTGTGCAACATTTAATTATTTTTTGGTACATGAAACATTGTTATTTATATAACAGAGATGCAAAGTACAGGTTCCAAGTCCTTCCTGCAAGCCAAGTAATGCCCCAATACTAGCATGAAGACAAAAAGAGCAAGTTTATTAGAGCATACGAATGTACAGAGGGAGAGAGACTCTTGTCCTTCCAAAGTCAGCAGCAACCAGAAGTTGTTAAAACATCCATATGTTTTAACAGAGGTCCTCAAACTCCCCTTTATCTGAAAAACTGACACAACAAAGCATTGGAGTACTTGAATCCTTCTGGTTTTGTGTGCCTCAAATTTTTAAAGGCCTACTAAGGAGAACAGCATTGCAGAGCAGTGTCTGCAATTCATTTTGCAAGGGAAAATGAAAGACAACCATGATAAGAAGAAGCCTTATTCTTACTGACATTAATGAGTTTTGAGACCTGAGGAGTAATAAGCAATATTTATGCCTTCATGCAGACATACATAAGAGAGGAAAGTGACGGTATTCTTCTAAGTTCTTTTTACCGTACAAACTTGTCCACTTGTGACTGCAGTAAAATACTGCTTGCTGTAGGTTATTCTTGCAGTACATTATGCATCCCTTCCAAATGGGTGTGAACTTTCATGCTGAAATTTTGAAATCATGGGGATTATGGAGTTTTCTGCTATTGAATTTGGTAGAAACAACTGAAATCCAGTATGATTCATCACAATAAGGACAATATAGAAATTGGTAATGCTAATCATCTTTAGTCAACCCACATGAATAGAACATGTCCCTAGCAAATTCGTATATTGATTTGTTTCCTTTGTTTTTGTGTATTTGGGGGAGGTGGTTGTTGTTTGTGGTTTGGTTGGTTTTTTTATTTGTTTGTTCAGAAAGCACAAGATCCTGTGTACCTGGTCCTTCCTAGTCTTTGTGAAATTATTGTAGTAATTCAGTTTGTACCATGATGAGTTTTTAGGGTTTTCTCTTGTACAGAGAAATTCTTCAAATGACAAACTCCCCTAAAGCCACTTCCCTGTGGTTTCCTTCCTACTCTACACATTTTTCACAAGTTTGCTTTCTATTACACAGTAAAGCCCTGCCACACACAACTTTAAGATGTTCTCCACTGGCATTTTCATAAATAGGTTAGTGTGTTACAATTTAAAAATGTCTAATCTCATCAGGCAGTTAATTAAAAAAAAGCATCTTAAACAGCAAAGGACCATTCACCAAAGTAAAATTTTCACTTCAACCAATTTTAGCTATGTCTAGTCTTAGTTATTCCAGCTTTTATCTGGAAAGTAAGTAAGACTATTCTTTCTCAGATCTTATCCAGTCAGGTGGATGTTGATCTCTTTCCCCAAGTAACAAGTGATAGAACAAGAGAAAATAACCTCAAGTTGTTCCAGGGGAGGTTTAAACTGGATAATAGGAAAAAAAATCATCACCAAAAAGGTTGTCAAGCATTGGAACAGACTGCCCAGGGAAGTGGTGGTCACTGTCCCTGGAGGTTATTTAAAAGACATGGAGATGTGGCACTCAGGGAAATAGTGGACTTGGCAGTGCTGGGTAACAGTTGGACTCAATGATGATAAAAATTTTTTCTAACCTAAATGATAATGTTATTCTATGATTTTGTCAAGTTGTGTCTCAATTGTCCTTTGGCTTCAGCTCTCCGAAGGCACACAGGTTATGCAAAATTGCTAAAACCAATCATATATATTTAATAGTCCTAGACGTTCACTGACCTAATCCAAACAGTAAAATATCATCATACAATTTGGACATTAGATTTCTACGTTAGTCTTGTGAATTCACTGGATATTTGTCTTAGCCTATATCAGTGTTCATAGTTATTCAGTCTTTTCCTTCTGTTCAGTTTCTTCCACATTCCTGTCTGGTGAATAGGTCTCAGAAACCCAAGTCTATCTGACTGGAGAAAACCTTGTGACAGCAGCATCAACGGTGACGTGACGGGGTGTTTAATTTCCATTGATAATAGTTCAGACTTGGAAAATCTTTTTTTCACACAACTGTGTCTTTGTTCAACGTTCTTCCGCAGGAATAAGTGATTGTTTAATTTTAATACCTGAGAACTATTGGCTCTGTTGATTACAGGAATTTCTATAACTTCTTGGGAGTTTTATCTAATAATAGAAACCCAAGACAGAACGGAGACCAAACAAACCATATACTGAAAGAAGACATTTCAGACTAATGCAGACAGACGTGGTGTACATATATCAGTATTGCAAAGCTAAAGATCCAGACTGCCAGACTAGAATAAAAGCCACGTCTTAAGGGTTTTGTGTATCCGTTATTTAACTTGTAGTGTGTATGAACAATTTCATTATTAATTGGAAATTCATTGTCTAACTGAAACTGATACACTGAAGATGTGTAAAACAGGGCATATATGTGAACGAGATAAAGTAAAGCAAGCGGCAAAATAGATTTTGACATATTTTTCTCATGTCAATTCCAGAGTAGGTCATTTGCAACAAATTTTCTCATTTTCCTTCGCCATGCATTGATTACTGTATGTCTGGATGAACAAACCAAGTCACTTTGCAGTGAAGACTGGAGAGTCAGAGAGTACTTAGTAGCATGTGTAGTTTCCTTGAACATAATTATTCTTCTGAATGCAATGTGTTAGTCTGCTGTGGAATTTTGCTTAGTGAGCCTGTTCTGTATAGAAATCTGTACACATAAGATGTGTTGTAACCACAGATAATCTGTTAGCCAATTATTTCAGCATTAACTGTCAATTAACATTCCTTTTTCCCCCTTTTTTTTTTTTCCTTCCTATTATTGCAACAGTGCGGGTGTTGGAAGGACTGGAGTATTCATAACCCTGAGCATCGTGTTAGAAAGAATGAGATATGAAGGTGTTGTAGATATCTTCCAGACTGTCAAAATGTTAAGGACACAGCGGCCAGCCATGGTACAGACAGAGGTGAGCAAAGAAGTATCCATATACAATAGTGATGGAAAATAATAGGTTTTTCCACAAACAAAAAATGCACAGATAGAGACTGTATAAAATGTGCTTACATTTATATCTTAAGTCATATAGTGACTATATCACTACAGTGTAAAATCTGCCATTAAGGTACTGCAAGGACTATTTTCTGTTACAGCAGTAGATACTGCAAGCTGGTGAAGAAAAAAATTATTTCAGTAGTGCATGCTAAATTATGGTAGTTGAGAAAAAGCATTTTCCAAGAAGCATTACCCACTTTCATTTGCACTTTTGTTTTCTGGCAGAAATGTCTGATAATAAAGAAGAAAGCAAATTGTTTCTGCAGGTAGATCTACTGATTTTTTGTTGTTGTTGTTCTGGGAGCAAAGCGTTGTTCCTGGGTTCGGACTGGCACTCTATCATTTTCAAGGTTTTCTTGACTTCACGTCACCAAGAAAGTGGCTGTTTGGCCTGAAAATCTCAGTCAGGCATCCCTTCCCTCCAGCATGTTGATTGTACCACACAGCTTGGTGTTGTACACAGCCTTGCTGAGGTTGCACTTGATCCTGCTGCCTATGTCACCGACAAAGACATTTAACAGCACCAGTCCAAGTGCTGATCCCTGAGGAATACCACTCATCACTGGTCTCCACTTAGACATCAAGCTATTGACCACAATTCTTTGAGTGCAACCATCCAGCCAATTCCTTATCTATCGAGTGGTCCATCCATCAAATCCATATCTTTCCAATATAGAGACCAGGGTGTTGTGCAAGACAATGTCAAACACTTTGCACAAGTCCAAGTAAGAAGAGCATCAGTTGCTTTTCCCTTATTCACTGACTGTAACTCCATTGTAAAAGGCTGCCAGATTTGTCAAGCATAATTTGACCTTGTCAATGCCATGTTGGTTGCCACCAATCACCTCTTCATTTTCTATATACCTTGGCAGAGACTTTAGGAGGATATGCTCCATGATCTTGCTGGGCACAGAGGTAAGACAGACTGGCCTGTAGTTGCCCGGGTCTACCCTTTGTCCCTTTCTGAAAATGGCAGCTATGTTTCCCCTTTTCCAGTCAGTGGGAACTTCAACAGGCTGCCATGACTTTTTTAAATATGATGGAAAGCAGTTTAGCAACTTTATTCACCAGTTCTGTCAAGACCTGTGGATGGATCTCATCAGGTCCCATGGTGTTGAACCTGGTCTTCACTTACACTGGGCAGATCTTCCCTTTCCCAGTCCTTGCCTTTGCCTTCTGTAACTTGGGTGGTGCATCTAGAGCCTTTGCTGTGAAGACCGAGGCAAAGAAGCTGTTGTGTACCTCAGCCTTCTCTATATTCTTCATGATCAGATCTCCTGTTTCCTTCTGGAGAGGGTTCACATCTTCCCTAGCCTTTCTTTTATCGCTGACATATCTGTAGAAGCTTTTATTATAACTTTTGATGTCCATGGACAGATTTAATTCTAGCTGGGCTTTAGTTTTCCTGTCCCAATCCTTGGCTGCTCAGACAAGTCTTTTGTAATTCTCCCAGGTCACCTGTCCCTGCTTCCACTCTTTGTAGAATTTGGTTTTTCATCTAAGTATGTCCATGAGCTCCTTGTTTGTCCATGCAGGCCTCCTGGCATTCTTGCCCACCTTCCTCTTTGTTGGGCTGCATTGCTCCTGGACTTGAAGGAGGTGACCCTTGAATATTGATCCTCTTCCCTGGGCCCCTTTCCTCTCCAGGGCTTTATCCCATGGCACTACCAAGCAGATCCCTGAAGAGGTCAAAGTCTGCTTTCCTGAAGTCCAGGGGACTGAGCTTGCTATGCACCCTCCTTGTTGTCCTAAGGATCTTGAATTGCACCATTTCATGGTCACTGTAGCCAAGGCTGCCCTTGAGCATCATGTTGCTCATGAGCCCCTCCTTGTGGGTGAGAAGAAGGTCCAGAATAGCACCTTTTCTTGTTGGTTTCTCTATCACTCGTAGAAGGAAATTGTCATCAATACATTCCAGGAACCTCCTGCTGTGCCGTCCTTCCAACAGGTATCAGGGTGGTAGAAATTCCCCATGATGACCAGAGCTTGTGAATATGAAGCCTAGGAGAGGCTCTCTATAGAGGGCTTCATCTGCTCGGTCTTGTTGGTCAGGTGGCCTGTGGCAAAACTCTACTATGATATCACCTTTCCCTGCCTTCCATTTAACCCTGACCCATAAGTTCTTGGTCAGTTCCTCAGGCCAAGCTCCATGGACTCCAGCTGATCACTGACGTAGAGGGTGGCAGCCTCTCCTCTTCTCCTCTTCCTTTCTTTCCTAAAGAGCTTTCACCCATCTGTTCCCACACTCCAGTCATAGGAGCCATCCCACCATATCTCAGTCAGTGATGCCAGTCACATCATAATCCTGTAGGTGTGCACACACCTGTAACTCCTCTCATTCCCTATAATAACTAATAAAATAATAACTACAGTACACAGAGAAACTTTGCTTCTTGGAGCCTAGCTGAAAAACACGGAGTTCAGCTATGTAATATATTTGTCTTCCTACTTTGACTTATTTATATATGATACTGATAAACCCTCCTGCTGAAATTTGAAGTGTTGTATACTCATTTCCTTCAGGATTCTGTGGAAAAAAAAAAAATCTCCCTCAGTACCATAAACTGCCAGAAAATCTAATCCTTATTCAATAAAGCACTTGAGTTCCATGTGGACTGCATATACATGCAAAAATTACACATCTAAGGCATTCCCCTCTGCTCCAACAGGAAGCAGAAAAGAATTATTAATGTTCATGCCACTACATTGAAGCAAATATCAGATGAGTTTCCTGGTCTCCAAAAGAATTTTAATTTTTATCTTAAAAAGCATAACTTATGTGGGCTTACCACATAGCACTTCCTTTTCTTTTTTTTTTTTTTTTTGTTTCGTTTTTCTGCTTTAACATTTAAACCCTGAGTGGCAGTTCTAAATCTGATGCCATTTTAATATAAGTGTACAATATTACATAAATGTGCAAAAGGGCTACGGTGTGGGGATAATGTGAAATGCCAAATGTTGTATTCACCAGAGATAAAAGCAAATCTCTCACCACACTGAACTTTTCTCTGTTTCCAGGTGTAGGTTGAAATGCAATCTCTTTCATGTTAATAAGGTGGTTTAGCTGCATATTTCTTTCTTAGGCCCTTTCCTTGCCACAGGCTGATATCTTCACATCTTCATCAAAGCCTATAGTATTGAACAGTTGGGATTCCCTTTGCTTCCTTAACAAGATTTTTAACCTGGTGTTTTTCCATACAGCATTCTGTATTACGGCTGTGATGGATTTTGTTGTTTAGTGTGTTGTATTTTCTATAGAGTTAATTGGATATTTTGCTATTTATTTTCAAACAGGGGAAAAGTGGCTTTAGCATGGTCTCATAAGAAGAAAGCTTTATTGTGTTGTTATATTAATCCAGAATAACAAATGATCAGTAGGTGGTTATGTAGTCTGTGCACAAAAAGAAGCTGCATTCTGCGGAAAATTATACTGCATTAAATTAATATCTATCTTCATCTATTGTAGCACAGCCTTTTTTTGTTGATGTCAGCAAGAGAATATTGCTGACATGCAGATGCCTTTGTGGTATATTTTACTGTAGCCACAAACTATTTACTCTTAGTTGAAAGAAAATAAGCAAGCTCGTTTTTTGATGATTTTTTTTTTCTATCTTCCTTTCTCCAGGATCAATACCAGTTCTGCTATCGAGCCGCACTGGAGTATCTGGGCAGCTTTGATCACTATGCAACATAAAAACCCACCACGGATTTTTATTGCAGGCCCTTTAAGATCCAGAGAGCCGCTTCTGAGCCATACGTTGTGCTTTAGAAGTACTTCTTAACTCTTAGCTAAGGAGCGATTATTGGGGATATATAAAATAACAAATAACAAACAAACAAAAATAATGGGGATATGTAAAACAACAACGAAACCCAACTATTCCATGTGGACCAAGAATTCACAGTTTAATAACCTGCCCATAATAAAAAGAATCCTGACCACTGAGGCGTCTGAAGGATCGGATCTCATTTACAGATACCTCAAGGGTTCAACATTGGTTGAAGTTAAAGGGAAGAGGAAATTAATCAGAATGATCATCTTGTTCAGGATTGCATGCTTTTGCAAAGAGGAATTTTGAGAGAACTGCAGTTCAGTGCAAGATGTTTGTTAAAAGATTGGGTCCTGGCTTCTCAAACAAAGTAGACTCTTTACTTCAACATCACCCCTTCCCATTGTACTGCTCATCATAATACTTTAGGGAAAATGTGGGAATGTTTAAAAAGAAAGTCCTTGATTTAGTTTTTTAGTATTGTAAAGATACTGCTGACCTGTGCTTCACTTTTAACTGTGTAAACTTTTTCCGTTTTTTAACAAGAGTTCATCATTCAATGAAGTGAATTAAAGAAAAGGTTACATAACTGTTAATCTTTTTGTTTAAAAACTGTAGATTTTTTTTTAAGCTGTAGAACTGTTACCTGTAATATTGTGCTGTAGAAATGTTAAATAATTTGATAATTTGCACATTTTTGTGCAGTCCTATATTTATCTACAGTACCACAGTCTTGTTAGATATTACTTTTAAAGTTTTATTTTATTTTTCTTTAAGAAAAAATTCCTTGTTATCAGTTAAATCAAATGGGGCTTTTTAGTTTCTTTTGGAATCAACAGGGAGGCGCAAAGTATAAAGATGCTGCTAACACACACACACATGCACAGGCACACTCACACCCTATCTCTTTCTATATATATTGTATGTATTACTGTCTACACTTGTCTAACTCCTGTATAGTTACAGAGATACAGATAGGTAGATACACACACATATACATATACATTCTTCCATACCTGGACTTATCAAAGCATTGGGAAAGTTTTTCAGCATACTACAATTATATTAAACTACTAGTTGATCATCTCTGCATTTCCAAGGTCCATAAACTTCTGTTTCAAAGCAAAGTGAGGAATGCACATCATTGATATTTGAACATCATCTCTATCCTGAATGATATTTTCATCCACATTTCCACTTGAACACACGCACATGCACACGCATACACACACGTGCACACAAGCACACAGAGTATGTGATTTAGGCTTCCAGTGAAGTTCAATATTTGTAACACTATAGTGCAATAAGAAATCATATTATTAAATGTAGGAGGTGTGCATGTGGGAAAGGTCAGTGCATATCCCTTTAGGAGGGGAGAATGTTGTAATATACTAGGTATTAAGATGTTTTAAAATTGTATTCTATAGTATACTGTCTATAGTGTGCGCTATATAATTTACATTTATCATATGTAACAGGGCAAAGCCAAACACACACTGCTCTGTGAAATCAAACATTTTAACGCAGACAGCATTGTTTGGGGATGCTGGGTTTTATTTTGATTTTACATTTAGAGTGCCTTATATTTGATGCCTATTTTGAATAGCATTTCTTTAAGTTAGCCTTCATTTGTATTTAGTTAAGTTTGTTTCTATCTCTGTTATTCTTTTCAAACATTTTAATACATGTATCAGACAACTTTGAAAATATGCATTTCCAGTTTCTAATCAAGTATGGATGGTAATAAATGATAACCCAAAACACCTAGGTAGTCAAGGCCCTTTATCTTTCCATATTTACAGTAAGAGACCAGCCCATAAATTAAAAATCTATTTCTTGTTGGCTTTTCAAACCCACTGTGTTACTGGTTATAGTGTTATTGTTGCAGAGATGTAGCAGTACTCTAGCAGTAATTGACATTAGCAGTGCTCATACAGGTTTTTTTTCTTATTTTGGGGGGCCAAGTCCTGCTTATTTGTGTCAACAGATTGCTAAAGTCAAACCATTGCTTTCAGTGGGAGAGTTCATGTAAGGCTAGCAAGACTCATCCCACAGGATACTTTTGAGAATGACACTAGGTTTTCTTCCAGAGAACAAAGAAAATCCTGCAGACAGCACAGAGTACTTTTTTAGACTCTTAATAGGATGCCATTTACATTGACCCTGATTTCCATCATGCGTTCTGTCATTGCCAGTACATGAGTGTCAAAGTAATTATTTCTTTGGGGTTTCAAATAGGAGCATTGGTATAGCTTGTCAGTGTGACCTCAACATTTTTCTTCTTCTTCTATTTTCCCACTACTAGCAAAAAGAAAAATATGAAAGACCAAACTCTAGTAAGCATTGTATTTGAGCATTTTTGTAAAGAAAAACAAAATCACAATAAAAATATAAGTATATATATATATGGAATAGAAGTATTAAAGAAGGCTACCTCAGAATGAGATTCTATAACTTACAACTGAACCACAGAAGAAGGTGCACTATGTTTCTTTTTCTTCTTCTTTCTTGATTTGTATTTTAAAATAATTATTGAAGTTCCAGGTTACGTGGTGTGATCATGTTCATCTCAAATGTATGGGATCAGAAAAATACAGGATTCAAAAAAGCATAATTTTAGAAACACAGAGTAGGGAAGATTCTTGCACACTGAATCTCTAAAAGGATCAGAGCACTATTCCTAGCAGACTGTCTTGGAAGCTCCAAAGAAAATGAGGTAATTAAAAAAAAAAAAAAAAAAAAAAAAGCAGAGCCAATTTGTGAGGAAACTAAATATTCCTTTTAGGTTGGTTGGTTGGTTGAT
Source organism: Ceryle rudis (assembly GCA_033439905.1). NCBI lineage: Eukaryota > Metazoa > Chordata > Aves > Coraciiformes > Cerylidae > Ceryle > Ceryle rudis. The sequence goes on along the minus strand of JAAGNO010023060.1, from coordinate 3,041 downwards.
TTTTAAGATAACTGTTAGCATCATTGATGTGCATTCCACTTTCTGTAGTCTTATATATAGTCAATCTACAGTTAATTTAAACTGTGAGCATCTTTGTCTACATACATCATACATTTCCAAGCTTAAAATTTGTTTCATCAGCATAACCAGTACGGTGCTATTATTTACGTTTATAAGTGTAGTTATGTCTAATTTTGTGATTAGTTGCAATGGGGAAAAACCCCCCAAAATATATAAAAATGATTTATACAGAAGTTTAATTTAGCTCTTTTTTAAAAAATTCTTTGAGTGGTTAGATAGTGAAGAGGATGGCTGGGGAAAAGAGTGGCCCTCTAGAGAGATTTGCACTTTCTATATATACCTTTGTACTATGCACTGCCCTATTGATTCTACACCCAATAATGTTATAACTTGAATCCATCTATAAGAAACTGCTTATAAAATCCACTTGTGTGTATTTAATTGACACAAAACATGTAAAAAGGAAAAAAAAATGTTTGCAATGGCTACAAAATAATGCAACTACTTTTTTTCCTTTTCTTCTTTCCTATTCTTCTTTTTTATTATATTCCTTTTGGTTTTGGTTTGGGGTTTTTTTTCCTATTTTTTTCTCTCTTTTTATTTTTTTTTCCCTTGATGCCCTGATACTCCACAGATATCAGAAGGCTGCAGGTCTCATCATAACCATCCGTTATGTGGCTTTGCAATTCAAGCTTGGCGTGGCTTTACAAAAATAATAAAAAATTGTGTTATTCGCCCTTGTTTTGGATGCATAGACTGAAAAATTAAAAAATTACCTTGTAAAATGGCTTGTTAAAAAAGATACAATTACCTCTAATTAGTAGTACGCGTAAATGTTTTACAGAATGAAAGGCGTGCTTTTTATTTTCTTACTTCGTTACATTGGTGGCGAAAGAAAGTCTGTATGAAAATCAGTTCTTTGCTGACACAAGTTCCATTTGTTACAAATGAATTCTAATAAAATGTCAGTGTTATGCAGCCCTGGTCTTCTTTCTTAAACAGTACTTTTGAAATCAAAACTTGTTTGGTCCCTCTTGGTGATAAAGGATTTTAATTGGAACTACAAAGCAGTCATTAATCTTCTTAACTAGCAGCTGGACAGTGGAAAATGCATTCTTAGGTTAGCCAATATATATCATCTTCAGCAGCAAATTTTGAGTCAGCATAAGCAAAGTCCTTGGCAAAAATTCCCATAGCTTCATGAATTTAATTGAAATTATCACACTTTACATGCCTCAGAAGTTCCCCTTTGTGATTTAGAAATCTTTCATCACTTCTGTCCATTTGTAGGTGTAACACAAAGAGATTAAAATATCCACATATTTAGGGTGAATTGTTAGGTTTTGAGTCCTGTGGATTAGGCAGGTTATGGAGTAAATCCAAAGTTACTGAATTCAGTTACTGAAATTGTGGCTAGCAGTCATTACAGATTCTTGATTCATTTCTGCTATGTACTGCACATGCAGTGAGTGTAAACGTGAGTCTGTGAAGCTGCTACCTAAATGCTGTGCAAATGTTTTCAAACACTTTGAAAAAGTTTTAGGTGAACATACCAAGTGTATTGAGGCAAGCTGCAAGGGGAATGGCGTGGCAAACTAGTCAAGAAAAACATACAAGTTGTCTTGCTCTGTTTGCTTGGCTTGAAAAAGGGCAGGTTCTGTCTGCAAGGTTTCTTTGTTAGTAAGGGAACACAGTCCTTTAGTGATCAGTATCAAGTACATGTTAATGAGATTTCCCTGAGCTGGAAGGGTGTGCAAATACATTAATATTAGACTGATTTCTAAGTACTTGTATTGTTCTTAGCCCAATTTCTGTGTAAAGGTGGTGATAACAGTGTAAATGTGAAGCCTCAGTATTCTTACAAAATCTTATTAATGTTTTACCACTCACTTCTATGGATTTTACAATTACTGCTGTGCAGAATGCCTTCAGCTTGAACCTTTTGCATAGTCTGTGCAAGGTAGTTTAAAGTAATGTTATGTAGAGTTTCTTTAACTGAGTGGCCTTTAATTTCAGCACTGACTTTGGATTTATCTGTTCTGTGCATCTAGCATGGGACAAAATTAGGTATGAAAATGAATATTGTTTCTGGGTTAATACATTTTAAGTTCATGATTTTTAACAAGACTAGTTCTAATTCATGCTTCCTTTACACAGAATAAAATATTTTTATGTCATGCATTTTGAGATCATTAAAATTAAGAAATGCTGTTAAGATGTGAAATCAGCCCATATCAAAACAAAACAGAAGCTACAGACTTTCAAACACAATAATATTTGCATCTTTTCAATATTACAGAAACACTTGGACCAAATTCCTAGATTCCCAGAATCTTTGGCATTCTTTCACTCTGGTATCTCTCAAAATGTGATAGTCGTGATTCTAGTGAAAGAGAGGATTTCCATCCGTGGTTTATATCTCTTTTCCCACTGTCCACTTCTCCCAGTCTATATGAGCTTAGGACAAAAATGGTAAAGGCACAAACCTTTTTTCTACCCACTTAACTTTTGAATTTTGAGGAAAATAACCAGCAAATTTGCTGCTATGTAAGCCAGCCTACCAGTGATAAATGACTTCCTCTTCCATAAAACTTAATGTGATAAAAATTATTTATCTTTCATGTGGAGTTCCTGAATTCTAAGAAATAGCCTTGCATTTTGAAACTTTGAAATTTAGCATATTCAGACAAATTCAACCATATCACTAGATCAAAACTGCAGAAATGTCCACAGATGGTACAAACTGGTGTCAGTAATATTTGCACTCTCAAAAATTTTAAAGCAGTTTGAGAACTGTGAAATAGTGGCATTTTTTTCATTCTGTTGCTGTGCAAGGTGAAGTGAAACACTGATGGGATATGACGCTACGCACCTGTAGCAAGTTTTTATTTTAAGATCTGTGGCAAATATTTTATTTTATTTTATTTTGGGGTTTTTTTTGTTTTGTTTTATTAAATTTTATTTATCTTCTCTTTTTTTTTCCCCACTATTTTATTTTATTCCTTTTTTATTATTATTAT
>JAAGNO010023059.1:13990-32154 GCA_033439905.1 Ceryle rudis | reverse complement strand
ATTCTAAGTGTTTGATCACTGGAAGACCTAAAATACTTTGTCTGCTTTCCCTTAATCTGAAGAGTCCTGTTATTCATTTTTAATAACTTGCTCCAATGACATTTGGCATGGCCAATCTCAACTGGTGGTGGCCTGGATCAACACATGCAGATGTTAAAGTAAGCAGACAGTCTAAAGCGTTTAGCTGACTTCCCAGGTATGGTACAGCTCCTCAGTGTATTTTTAGACTATGGTAACTCTATCTTATTGCTATATTACATCTTTTTTCTTTTACTTCTATTTCTAGAATGAAGAGCAGAGTTTAGTGTACACATTAACTTGGTCCATTACCTTGCTACAGGGCTTTGATGAGAGGAGACTACAAACACGTCATTAATCTGGTAGTACCTAGTTAGGTTTGTTAACTTGTTGTGACACTACTTCATGACTAATTGTTATCTCCTAGTTGATGATTTTGAACAAACTAATGACTAAAAATCTGTCCTGTGCTTTTAAATGTAATCTTTCCTTACTACCTTGCTAATCTGCAGTTCTGATGAACACGCTGAACTTCATTTTGTAATCAAATCATCCCATTTATTTAAAATGCTTTTAAGTTAAGAGAAGAGCTTATCTATGTTAAAACATATTAAATTTCTTAAACACAAATTTTGTAAGATGATTTAAATTTTCTGAGATTGAGTATATATTATATGCATTAAACTCAAAAAGCCTACAGGGACTTCCCACAGACAGTTGTGGCAGTGCACACCACACATTCCCCTGTTCATTCCCTTCAGCACACTAGTTGCCTCAAACTGGTTGTCCAACTAGATGTCCCCAGTTGTGGCCAACTAAAAAGAGTAATTTATGAGATAAGAACAGGCTGAACAATGTAAATCTCACCCCAGTCAAAGCCTATCATGTGAGATAATTCAGGAACATTATTTACATTACCAGTGTACCTGAAAAAAAGTCTGAAATTTGATCATCAGAAATTGGAACTTAAATTCTTTCTTTGGATTAAAATCTGGGTAGCTAATTGTTAGTTGTGAGCCATGACTTAAATTCTTTCCTTTCACACTGATCCTGCAAATTAGACCTATTTGATTGGATTATCTTCTGAAGAGATTTTTAATTTATTTGTTAATATTCATCAGTTAAAAACGGCTATGGGATATTTTCTCTTAAAGCTTTAAGTGTTAGTTTCCACAAATCTAGGGATCATTACGATTAAGGTAAATCTGTTGTATTCAGAAATATCTGATATCTATACACTTGGCATTTGAATACTTAAAAGCAGTGGTTTTCCATCATTGGAGAAGATATATGAAGTTTGTCCACTGCAATCTACGGAAATATATATGTAAAATAATAGGATAGTTTCTTCTCACCATGCATCTGAAGATCTTTATAGTCATCATTTTAGGTTAACAGCAAAGATACAAATCATCATTTTCAGCTTTAACAATATTTTAAATGAAATATTCTCCTAAAACACTTATCAGGTTCATAATTGGCTACATCTTTTGGATTATGAACCTTCTTCTCATCCTCAGCAGTGTATTACTAAATATTATGAGTGTTTATATTTGAACATTTCCAATTAAAAAAAAAAAAAAAAAAAAAAAAAGCCAAGCAATGACAAATGTGGAATGGTTTTATTATGCATTACTCCCTAAACATAAATATTGCTCAAGTTCTTTGACAGCTCCTTTGGCAAGTTGATTTATTCCAAACAATAATAAATGCATACTGGTAGCTTTCCACTTTATGTTTATGTTGAATGACCACTTATTAAATATTTTTTCCGCAATAGTTTCTTTCCAAGAATGCTTAAAATATATTTAGCTATATGGGAAGTAGTGAATTGACATCAGGGTGACATAATCTGTTTCTACAAGAGATGTGTGTCTATACTACTTCCAAGAAAGCTAGCACCTTAGTTAAGAGGGTGGGTCACTGTGTTTTTGAAAGTCAGCTTGCTGAAAAAGCAAGCATCTGAGTGCTTGAGAACATCAGTTAACAACTTTCTCTGCTATACCTGCAACTTGCTACAGAACCACGAGAGAGCTGATCTGCAAAGCAGTTAATTTGATTTCTATATTCACTAAAAGGAAATACAAAGATACAGCAGATTCCACTACTGTAACACTGATGCTGACAGTGAATACAAGATTATATAAAGATAAGTAAGTGAGGTAAAGGTACATATGGAAAATGTAGTAGGGAGAAACATATGCAGTGTCTGAATGAAAAAATGCAGAATGTTAAGGGTGAGCTTATATTTTTAAACTATAAAATTATTTGTATGTATGTACATGTTTATAGTCTGGCATCTGGCACATGTTACAAGTCTAGCTTTGAAGAAACTCTACCAGTCCTATGTTAATCCAAGTCTGTCCCTATTTATTAATAAGATCTGTAGCATAAAAAGGCAGCTTACATGCTGCCTGTTCAAATGCTCTGAGAAATGTCCTCCACAATGTCAACAGTTCAGATTGCTGTGCTTGTGCTAGAGCTCCCTTGCAGGGGGACAATGTTGTCACTTGCCAGCATTGTAGACAAGTCAGGAATGTCATCCCAGAATTTGTACTCTCATCTGCCTGCTGCAAATTTGCTCTTTGAGTTTTATGAACGTGTGAGAACAGTCTTTAAGAGCAATATTAATTCTAACTTGAGATTTCTCTTGTCTGTAAATGTAATCTGTACTGCACAGTTCAATTTGCTTTAAAACAGCACTACATCAAAAATGGTGTTTTCCCCCTCTACTCCTCTCCCACTATACAGCTTTTGTGAACTCAAACCGAAATCCCAAGGATGGAAGATGATATATTCTTCTTTACCACTTTACTGCTGATAGTAATTTGCTACTCCATTTCTTGGGTCATCATCCAGAATAAAAATTAGGCTGCTTCTCCTACCTGAGTATGGTCATCTATAGCAAGAATTGTCTTGCACATTAACGAATATGTTCCCTCAAGTCCTGATTTCAAATTTGCCATATACTTTCTTTCATGCATGAAAAGCACAGTTCTGTTAATAGGATTTTCAGCAGCAAATTAGGCTCTAAAGGGAGTTACTAATATTTATAATAGTTCATGTTGTCTTGAGAACTTTAGCTGTTTGGGGAAGGAAGGGTCAAAAAGTTACATTTTTCTGCCTTTCTCCCTCTCTAACTATTAGATACAGTGTATAATTTATGATTCATCTGACTATGGAGTTAGACCTTTCCTATAACCCTACCCTCTTGGGGGAGGTTTGGGACAGCCCAAACAGTTATTTTTATCATCTCCTCCACACTTTAAGATTCTGGTATTTAAAGTGCTGGAGATAACTTTCAACATACTAATCCCAAAACTGAACTCAAGAGCAGTGCACCTTTCAAGCTTGATATGATATAACATAACATGATTGAAGAGGAGCACCTGGGGATTTAAAGTCTTGACATTTTTGGTCACCCCCTTAAAAACTGTTCATTAAAATAAAGGAGCTGTAAGAACATTCCATGTTATGTAATAGACATTCAGAAAAACTACTGAGATAAAACATTTCTCCCAAGTTCAGGACGATTCACCAGGCAAAATTGCTATCTGAAGCATGAAAATAAATTTTAGCTCAGTAATATATATTTCTCCACCACGCTCTATCGTGCTGACCTGGGAACATCTCCTAAGTATATGGGTAAGGATAGGAAACATAGCACTAGCTTTCGTAGGATCCAAATTAAGTCTGTAAACATTAGACAGATTTTCAAAAGAGTACCCATATAAGATGCAGTTGCATCCTTCCTCATTTGCCTGAAATATTTCAATCCAGTCTTATTCAACATCTTCATCAATGACCTGGATGAGGGGATGGAGTGTACCCTCACTAAGTTTGTGGATGATACTAAACTGGGAGGAGTGGCTGATAGACCGGAATGCTGTGCTGCCATCCAGTGAGATCTGGACAGACTGGAGACCTGGACAAAGGAAAACCCAGTGAAGTTCAACACAGGTAAGTCTAGAGTCCTGCACCTGGGGAGAAACACCACCATGTACTGGTACAGGTTAGGGGCAGACCCACTGGAAAGCAGCCCCATGGAGAGGGACCTTGGCATCCTGTTGGGCAATAAGTTCTTCATGGGACAGCACTGTGCCCTTGTGGCCAGGAAGGCCAAAGGTATCCTGGGGTGCATAAAGAACAGTGTGGCCAGTGGGTTGAGGGAGGTTCTTTTCCCCTCTACTCTGCACTGGTGAGACCACATTTGGAGTACTGTGTTCAGTTCTGGTCTCCCCAGTTCAAGAGAGACAGGGAAAGAGTGGAGAGAGTCTAATGGAGAGCTACAAAGATGATGAAGGGACTGGAACATCTCTCTCATGAGGAAAGGCTGAGAGCCCTTGGGCTCTTTAACCTGGAAAAGAGAAGACTGAGAGGGGATCTTGTTAATGTTTACAACTATGTGAAGGGTGGGTGTCAAGTAGAAGGGGACAGTCTCTTTTCAGTGGTGCCCTGTGATAGAATGAGAGGTAACAGTCACAGTCTGAAACACAGGAAGTTCCACTTCAACAAGAGGAAAAGCTTCTTCACTGTGAGAGTGACAGAGCCCTGGAACAGGCTGCCCAGAGAGGCTGTGGAGTCTCCTTCTCTAGAGACTTTCAAGACCTGCCTCGACCTGTTCCTGTGTGGCCTGCCCTGGGTGTTCCTGCATTGGCAGGGGGGTTGGACTCAATGATCTCTCGAGGTCCCTTCCAACCCCTACCATTCTATGATTCCATGATTCTATGATCTAGGTAAGGCTAAGGGAGAAACTTGGAACTTTCCCAGCCCTCACATGGTTTTTGGTGCTTCTTGAAAGCTTCTTATACGTTTTCAATGTCCCATGGTTGTTGAATGATACTTTCAGATTCTAGAGTTGGGTCCTGGGCACCACAGGAGCAGGTGGACAGTAAATCCTTTTTCATAGCCTACAAATAAATGTTTATCAAATGTTGCTTGTTCAGCCTGTAAGCACTTGCATAACCTGAAATGTTCCAGGAAAGACTCCAGTACAAGAATCTGGATAAACAAAGCAGTCCTCTGTCTCTAACAAAGCAATAAATGACAGCACTGGAGATTACAGAACTGCCTTGTTGTTGCCAAACACAGTGTTGGAGGTTCATGCCCAATCTTGTACTGCACTTAATGCATTGATGAATGATTGGTCTCAAGGTAAAGAAGAAATATTATGCTTCAGCTTATGAACACTAATGTAATCTTTCAGAAATAAATGGTACATGTCATAGGAACAACATACCAGGCCAGATATACAAAAGCATAAACCATTGTTTCTCATTGGCCCTGGGAGTTCAGCTCTTTCTTGGTACAGATTATTCCAAGCAACTGAAACACTTTTTGTGTATGTTGACACCCTTTGTGTGTACTGTAACTAGGATCCGTGAGCCATTCAGCTGCAGCAGTCCTTGTAACTTTCTGGGTTTTCCTGTTTTTAAACCATTCATTCAGGGAAGTTTTTGGTTTAGATAAAGTCTAAAAGGTAATTTACTGCTTTACATCAGCAGACAGGTAGGTAGGTAGACATCCCCTTTATAAAGTGGCACTAACGTTATCACAATGACTCTATTCAAACACAAGCATTAATGCTTACAGACCTGCACGAAGCAGGGACCATGCCACCAGGTTTCAGATTCCTGAGTAACATCTTTAATTAGATTTGCCTGTCTGCTAATACTGTGGCAGTCAACACTAGTAAATTAAGCAAAACTAGAGGAGGTTGACAGGCAGTAGGATTTACTATACTGACAATTAAATCATTCTGGCACAGTTCTGTGTGAGATAAAAATTACCCTGTCACATGATCCCTAGATCCTGGTCAGTAGATTCAGTAGAGTCAGACCCAATAGGAGACTCAGACCCAATACACACACAGTTTGGTGTAGGTGACATGTTCCAGAGTTTAGTAATACAGACAGAGCCTTTGCTGTTGGTTTTGATGCTAGCCAAAAGTCCTGCCTGTGTTTAAATTATTCATATAGATGAGAAAAACAACCCCCAAAGAATATAAATCTGTGCTCTGCCTTATAAATTACTCTGTTCTCATCAAGATCTCATGAGGTCCAAAGCTAACTGGCCATGTGTACAACCATAAAGGACTGCCAGTACATTTGAGGACAGTATTAGAATGCAAAATTGTCTTGGTAAATTAAAGTAATTTGTCCTGAGAAAAGAAAATCAATGAAATTATCTCAAATGTATGACTGAATTTGTTAAGGACAATCAGCTGTACCGCCTCAAGGTGGAGTACAGTAGTGTATGCAACAGTTTAGATAGAAGAAAAGCACGGACCTTACAACAAAAGATCATAAACAGATGTGAATCAACAGTGTCACACTCTTGTGAAAAAAGACAAACAGTGGCTCTATGAACAGGAAGACTGTAAGACTCATAAAGTAATTTTACATGGCCTTGGTAAAACTCCACCTCAAATATCTCGTCTTTATTGGGGAAATCTAGGGAGTTTCCTTCTTCCTTGTCCTTCATTGCCCTTTCAAACAACTGTGGAGCAAGTGAAGGAAATTCAGAGAAGAATAAAATAGAACACAAAAATATCCAGAAATATGACCTCAGTGCAGAAATTGAGGGTCAGCCATGTTCAGTCTAGAAATGAGAGCACCAGAGTACTGTCTTCAGATATGGAAAATCCAACAGATAATCTGGTTTATACCTTGACTTTAGATAGGTGGTCACAAATCTCCTGCAGTGCTGGAGCACATTGTCTATGGAGACTGAGGATGTGCTGAAGGGAGGAGGGTGCGCATAATAACAGGAGGTTGGGCAGTAGTTGTAGAGAGCAGCATGAGCATGCTAGTTGGGCTTGGAAGTGATGACCTCTTGTAGATCATGAGTTATTTCCTATGAATTCCATACATACTTCCACTTCATAGGTATATGTCTGGAATAATGCTAGCACTAACAACTGTCTGTAATCCCACTTGAAGCATCTCTCTATTTGGTGATGATATCTTAACAACAATGTTTTTGCACTTTCAACTAGCTAATTCCTTAAATACATAGGATTCACTTTTCCTGGTACTGCATAGTGTGTGGTTAAAATCACACAGATTACAAAATCTCTAACATATAGTATCTGTACAGTTACATCTCAGTTTGACATATGACTTCTCCAGATAGTGCAGTCACTTTACAGAAAAGATTCTTATTCAGTAATCAAAACTCTTTCTACCTCAAGAGAATTTAAGACTTGTTTTCTGTAGAGTGCTTAGAAAATTGCTTGTGTGGAGCATGTCCTAATCCACCAGGATTTTATCAACTGCCATTTGACAGGTAAAAATGGTGGAAACATCCTTAACACTAAAGCATGAGAAAAACAACATCATCTCAGGGTTCACTGTAATTCTGCTATTTAATACAGTAAGGGAAGATCTTACAGTAAGGGAAGATCCTGCCTGAAGAAGCTAGTGGCTTTCTATGATAAAGTGACCACATCAGTGGACAAGGGACAACCTATGGATGTGATCTGTCTGGAATTCTGCAAGGCCTTTAACATGGTCCTCCACAACATCCTACTTGCCAAGTTGGAGAGATAGGGATTTGATGGGCGGACCATTCAGTGGATAAGGAAGTGGCTGGATGGCCACATCCAGAGGGTGGTGGTCAGTGGCTCAAAGTCCAGATGGAGAGCACTGACAAGTGATGTCCCTCAGGGGTCCGTACTGGGACCTGTACTGTTTAATAATTTTATCAATGACATAGACAGTGAGATCAAGTGGACCGTCAGCAAGTTTGCAGATGATACCAAGCTGAATGGTTCTGTCAATATGCCAGAGGGATGGGATGTCATCCAGAGGTACCTGGATAAGCTGGAGAGGTGGGCCCAGGTGAACATCCTGAGGTTCAACAAGAGCAAGTGAAAGGTTCTACACCTGGGCCAGAACAATCCTCACTATCAAAACAGGCTGGAGGATGAGGTAATAGAAAACAGCCCTGCAGAAAAGAACTTGGGGGTGCTGGTGCACAAGAAGCTGGACATGAGCAGACAGTGCACACCTGAAGCCCAGAAGGCCAATTGCGTCCGGTGTGTGCTTGCAGCCCAGAAGGCCAGTTGCATCCTGGTCTTCATCAAAAGAAGTGTGGCCAGCAGATCGAGAGAGGTGATTTTGCCACTTTGCTCTGTTGAGATCTCACTTGGAATACTGTATCCAGTTCTGGAGCCCTCAGTACAGGAGGGACATGGACCTGATGGAACGGGTCCAGCAGAGGGCCATGAAAATGATCAGGGGCTGGAGCACCTCTCCTACAAAGACTGACTGAGGGAGCTGGGGTTGTTCAGCCTGGAGAAGAGAATGCTCCAGGGAGACCTAATAGCCACCTTCCAGTACCTGAAGGGGGCCTACAAGAGGGAGGGAAAGGGACTGTTTACAAAGACCTTTAGTGACAGGACAAGGGGCAATGGTTTTTATCTAGAGAAGAGTAGATTTAGATTGGATGTTAGAAACAAGTTCTTTACCATGAGGGTGGTGGAGCACTGGAACAGGTTGCCCAGGGAAGTAGTTGAGGCCCCATCCCTGGAGATATTTGAGGTGAGGCTTGATGAGGCTCTGAGTAACCTGCTCTAGTTGAGGATGTCCCTGCTCTCATCAGGGGGGTCAGACTAGATGACCTTTAGAGATCTCTTCTGGCCCAAACTGTTCTATGATTCTATGATTCTAAGACAATGTTATTCAAATCCAGAGAACAATTCTTAACCCAAGATTTCTGTTACATATTCTGTTAAATCACCAGAGACAAGATAAACCTGCTGTATTATTCAGGCTCTTCCCAGAACAAGTTTCTATTTTAGTGTCATATAGGAAACAGGGAGGACTGTGAATACCTGAGAGAGAGAGATAGGGAGTAATTGACAGGTAGATATATAGTTATATATAGAACTATATATATATCTTATTAGAAATGGAGAGTCATGAACTGTCAGTTACAGACTGAGATGCACAGACTTCAGTTGTTCCCCAGGAAGAAGATGGTGTCCTGCTTGCTGTGGGATTTTGTTAAGCACAGGACCTCTGTGTCACACACTAGGGTCTTTCTAGTCTCTATGAAACAGTAAGATGAAGGAAACCACTGAGAAACAGGTGGACTCCAAATAAAAACTTTTACTAACCATACTGCATTTGGTCATATTTGTTGCTATTCTGAATGACTGCTGACAGCATCTAAAGATAAGCTGTTGATTTATAAACTAATAAAACTCAATTTTCCTCTTATACAGACTAGTTGGCAGGTGTAGATCTGATGTGGATCAACCTCTGGTGCAAGAAGCTTATTGCATGTTAGACAGTGGCTCAATTTGCATTTCCTTGTATTTCAGTGCCCACTCTATGACTTTCATGAAAAACTTTTTTTTAAGAGTGTTTTGAGCTGTTACAGACTATTCCAAGTAAACTTTTTGCACTGAAGAAGAGTAAAATGACTGATTTATGTCGAAGTGTATAGGAATGCTAGCAAGGCTCTCAGAACCTGCTTCTTGATCACTTTCAGATATGCTGTGTGAATTAGGCTAGATCACATAGCCTGTGTTATCTGTAAAACAGGAGTAACACTAACTCTTATGGACACAGTGGCTTTGTGGGGCAAATTTTTTAGCATGATGAAATTCTGAGACACTACAGAGCTCTCAGCAATATTAATATCTAGACAGAAATTTTGCAACAGAAGCTGTCTAGCTCTCCTTGTAAATCTAGTCTTCTATGGAACTAAAGGGCAGAACTGTCAGGTTGGTTTTTTTGTTTGGTTGGGGTTTTTTTTTCATAGAAGCAATGGACTTTTAAGTAAAACAGAAAAAAAGTTCAAAGTTTTTGCTAACTTCTGTTTCTTCCCTATTCTCACTACTTTTTAAGTCAACCAAGATGTTTGTCTACCTTTCTCTGAACTTCCTTTCAGAAACTTTTTCTTGAGATTTTTCTTGTGAAGAGTCTGGAAGCATTTTGTGCAAACCAGAGATGTTTCTCTGTTAGCAGTCTTGCTCATTAGGTTAAAATAACAGCCCTGGTGTTCAACTGGAAAAGAACTATTCTCAACAAAACCCACAAATCTCTGAAAACAACAGTTCTTTTTAGTTATTGTGCTTGATCTCAATATTATCTTGATCAAAAATGACAGATAGGGCAAACCACAGAAAAGCTTTTTAAGTCGTCTAACTTCTTTGCTTTATAAGTAGGCTCAGAATAAGAAAGAAGTTTCTTTCTGGCCTCATTATCATATTGCCACTACTTTCTCTGATACCTACTCCTAACAGGAGTTTCACCTGCTGCTTCCTTATATACCTCTTTAAATATGTTCATGCAAAATGAGAAGGTATCAGTCTATGCCCCAGATAATGCCTTTCTCAGAAGTGGCTTTCCCACATTTGACAGTAGATGAGGCTGGATCATTTTGAGAAATGAACCCTAAATCCTGTTCCACTAGGTGCCAAATGGGACAAAGGGATTTTTTCACAAAGGCCTCTCAGGGATGGGATGGAGATCACCAAGGTCACTTCATACAAATCATTGCACAATATTTACATGGTAGCTACTTCAAATATATCCTTAATGTAATAGGAGAACATCAGACATTTGAAACTCTGATAAACAGACCTCACCACATCCTGATTTGTGCCCAGACTCTAGAATTAAGCTGTATTCAATGCTTTTTTGCTGTGGTTCCTTTATATAGTTCTGTGAGGAAAGAAAAAAACGTGGTTCAACTGTCCTGATATTTTGCAAGTCCCCAAGTTACAAGAAGTTGAGTAACATTTTGGCAATGTTTTTGGCATTTTAAATCCTTCTCTCCTGCATTTATCTTTATCCAAAAGAGATCTTCTCCATGATTCCCCCGGCTGCATAAATTACCATTTGCTGAAGGAGTCTTCACTTTCTTTTAAACTTTCCTGAAATTTGCAGCTTGGTTTTTTTTTTAGTTCTCTCTTCCAGACAGCATGTTTTCTTTCTTTGTTCACTGTTTTCCTGCTGCTTTTCTGAAGTTGATTTCCCTTTTATTTTATTTATTTTTTCCCCCCTCAAGAACTTCCATGGCCCTTCCATCCTTCTGAAGGATTTATCATTTTTTGAAATTCTTTTTCCTCCTTAGACTATCTCTTAAATCAGTTTTTTAAAGAAAAGATCTGTATTAGTAAGATGACAAATATGAAGAAGACACTCAACTAAAACCAGAAAATAGATTCCAGTGTTTCATGTAAATAATCTGTTTTTCTGTGTAGTTCTGAGTGTGCAAGGAAATAAATTCCATATCTGCTATCCTTTGAGAATTACATCAGTGAACATCAATCTGAATTCCTCAGAAACTCTGTGGGAGTAACACAGATAGAGCAGGAGTAGGAATATCGTAGTTATTCTTATCCTGGCCACTACAAGCTGAAATGCTTCGGGGTGAATTCATGCCACAGAAAATGGAAGCCATTTTCTCTCAGGACACCTAACTATAAAGAACAAACCTACACACTGAGATCTCTTTTTCAGCTTGTTTGGACAATGTAATGGCCACTGTTGAAAATCCGGCTTTTAAGAAAAGAATACACTTTTCCAAAGTAGCTAATGAGCTCTCTTCCATTTCATGACATCATGTTTGAAATAGAAAGCAAGTTGGAAGGCTCCATAACCAGGTTGTAGAAATGAAGCAGATATCCTTGTTTTGAGATTAATGTCAACCAAAGTGCCACACTTCCAGAACAACCATTTGTGCATACAGATATGCACATCCACACACACTTTTGAAAATGCTTATCTTCAGTTAGATATCAGGAATCTGGGCAACAGTACTCAGAAATTTGCTGTCATTTTGGTAGTCTGCCTTCATATCAAATAAGCTTAGCAAAAAATACCGGGCAGTCAAAGATTGTTTTCTAAATCAGACAAACACTTTAATTACTAACATTTAGTTTGGGAAGATCATAGATCTTACAGGGTTTATATATTCCTTATACATACCTTTATCCAGAAGATGTATGCTGAAATATCTGCTCCTTTTATTTGAAACAGTTTAAACTGTCATTATTTCTTTATCACAACAATAGTTTTTGGTATAATGTAAAAACTTTTGAGTAAATATTTCTCTAGCTAGCTATTTTCCTGTGATGGATCAGAGACGATACAACTACAATTCAGTCTATTTAGTCTTTTTCTAAGCCTTTGTAGTAAGTTTTAAAAACAAGACCATGGCATGAATAAACATTTCCATTTTAATTTACACTTTAAAAATTGACTGAATTTGGCTATATGTGATTTAAATGTTATTCATCAGAAGATGTGAAATTGTTTTCATTGTGTGTTGAATTTCTCATGCAAGTGACCCAAATAAGCATTTGGAATAATCAGAAATAGCAGTAAAATCAAAATCATGTGCTTCGAACTTGTTGAAACAGTAAGTTTCAGAAAAAAAAAAAAAAAGGAAGTGTCACTTTTTGTACCTATATATTCCAATAATGGCTACTTGTTATCAGTATTAGTACTATATAAATGCTCATAAATCCCATAATTCAAAAGCTTGTAGTGCATAGTAGCTTGGATGACATGGTTTAACAGGATTTCCATTACTATTTTACATTTTATCTTCTGGAAATCCAGTGTCTGCTATGCAATGCCTTTGAAAATGTCTCTAGGTATTTATACCAAATATAAATTCCTGATGGTACATTCTGCACACAGATACCTTATGGTATCTCAGAGCTCCAACACACACAGCCTACACCCTGAAGAGTTAAAACACAGTGATGAAAGTCCTCCTGGATATTATACTTCAAAGACAGGGTTGGGCTGAATGAGAACCAAGACAACCTTGTGATCTAGATTTTAGCAACCCTTATTTGTTTTTTTTTTGTTTGTTTGTTTGTTTTTGCTTGTTTTTGTTTTTGTTTTCCACAGCAAGGGTAATGGTTTACACAATAGTCTTTGAAGGAGTACTGCTTCCTGATGCACAAGGGCTTTCTAATACATAGAAATTGCATTCAATCTGTTCATAAATAATAAGTTGTGGCCCCAGAGAGTACTCTCTGACAAGTGGCTATATACATTTGTATACACACTTACATATGTTTTGCCATGTATGGAGAGTAGGGACTGACTTATTAAGAAACAGGACTAAACAGCTACAGAAAGGCCCAATGACCCATGAAATGTCCTGATTTATGTCTGGAGTAGTGTTCAGTCAACAGGAGACTCTCCACAGAAAGGCTTTCTTACTAAAGCCCGTCTATACCCCTCTGCAAAACCCCAGAGCTTGCTGTTTGCTGAAAGGCAATGGCTGCATGCTGTTTGTGTCAGGAATCTACTCATCACTTGACATTAATATTTTTATATGTTTTTTTAACCTACTATCTAGCAAATTAACTGAAAATAACAAACCACTTTACTGCAGTGCATTCCTACCCATCAGTGGAAGGATGAGAAGGATAGTGAGTCTGAGAAGTGCCACAGAGGTTCACCCTCACCCTGCCAGGTGATAGTTATCATCTCTTAATACACTGCCACTCAACAGAAAATGTGACTACACTCTTAACCTGACCTTAGTCCTGACATAATACCATGAAGTCTCTGTTCTAAAGCTCAGAGCCTCTCATCTGACAAAAGCAGCCTTTAACATCTGTACTTGCTGTTCAAACATGTGCAGAGAGAAAAAAAGAAACAGTCTTATAACAAGAGATAAATTCATGGGAGGAAAAGGTGAGTTAGCTCACTGTCTTCCAGCACGATGGTTATTTTTTAATCTCTGTTCCCTGAATCTCTGAAATCTGCTAGCTCTGTGCCTTGCCAAGTAATGTGTAATGCATTAACTGATTACAGGTCCCCTGCTGTTTGTTTGTTTGTTTGTGTGTTTGTTTGTTTTGTGGTGTAGTTTTTGCTGTTGGTGGTGGTTTTGTATGCTTTTGTATGTTTTGTTGCTAAGCCTACAGAGTTTTTGGGAAACCTTCAACTGGAAAATTGCTTTTAGAGTGAAAGGCTACTTTTTTCCTTCTGCTTCTGCACCTTCAGAAAAGTATTTACACTAGCCATCATGTCATGCGTCACTTTTTACTTATTTCCAAATAAATGAGTTGGTTGAAACAACCATGAGTACTTAAGTCTATACTATTTGAAGTACAGAGTGGAAAGAAATGACCATTAACAAGTCCATGCAGACTGTTCTTTCAGCTTCAACACCCTTCGACACACAATAAGAACTATTAAAGTCTCATCTGATGTCATTTGTACAGAAAAAGAGGAAGACGTCATTGTCACAAATGACAGCAGGGGAAATTCCAAACAGATATAAGGAAAAAGTGATTCACAGTAAGAGTGTTCAGCACTGGAACCAGCTGCGCACAGAAACTGCAGAAACTCTGTCCATTCAGATTTTCAACACTAGACAAGGTCCTAAACTGACGATATGACTGAAGTTGGCCCTTCTCTGAACAATGGAAAGAATTAGAATCCTCCAGAGCCACCTTTCTCACATGAATTACCCTTTTATCTTATAATTTCAGAATTAATCTGCACCGGTGAACAGGATGGATTGCAGAGCTAAAACAAGAACTGAGTGAGAAGACGTGGGCAAGGTCAGGGCAGGTATGTTCAAGACATGTCAACCGCTACTGTAGGATGAAAGGTAATATTGCAAAAGAGACTGGGAACTGGAAAGAGCTTGGGGTGGGGGGAGATAGAGGGAGAGAAGAGGAAAGCAAATAGTCGTCCTACCACTATGTCCAAATCTCTGGAGCATCAGACCCCAGTATGATGCAAGCAAGGCAAATACCAGCATACATCAACCCCACTGCAGGAAACAAAATGCATAATTACATGTATAAAACATCTCAGCTAGAGGTGAATAAGAGATTGGTGGTTTCTTGACAAAATTAAGTATGCAAGCACAATCTATAAATCACAGAGAAAACGTGGGAAACACAGCAAGAGACCTTTCTACCTAAAGTTCAGGATAAAGAAGACATAAGTGAAAAGTATGCAAAAAAACCCCAGAGTATATATTTCAAGAAATAGTTCAAGTATGCGGGGACAAAATCAAGCACAAGAAATTGAAAGGGCAAATAGGAAATTTTTATTTTGGTAAGAAGTCTGAAGGGATAGCTAGCAACAGTGAGCACAATGAGTGTTAAATGTATGCTAGGCCTTTGGTAAGACACAGCGTAAGAAGGCTGATACAGTTGAGATCAGTGACAAAGGGAGAAAAAAGTCAGCCTGGATCAGGAACAGAAGAGGCTGTTTATATGGACTACATGTTTAAATTGGTTGAGTGGGAGTGAAGTCATTCCAAGGCACTCAGAGAACAATTTATGGCTGGGTGGGGTTCCACATGATGGAAAAAAGCAAATGAATGGCTGGTTATAGAAAATGGGATGACAGCAGCTAGGAGACTGGTGGTTGGTCAGTCTAATGTAAATTCTTTGGAAAATGCTAAAATAAAAAATCAATCCATTATAAACATCCCAAGACACCACAGAAATAACTAACAGCTAGTGATTATTTGTAAAGAACAATCAAAAAAATCTTATTTATATCTATGACAAAATAACAGCTCTTGAGAAAAGGCGGTATGTGCACCACACTTACTTGGGGAGGACCTCTTCTGTTCATATCACCTGCATTAGTAAAAAGCTTAGATCCAATATTATTTAGGTAAGGGCTGGTGTTAGTTGGAAAGCCCTTAAGTGTAGTTATCACAAATTTACTGTCACACTGTGTAGTTATGTATGAGGTACGATTTCAAAAGAATCCATGTGGGATTTAATACCAGCCATTGTTTCAGTTACAGTGTTTCAGAGAACAAGGATTCAAATTCAACATGCGCTTAACAAATGGGTTTACGTGAGCAAGTTACAAAATGCTATGCAATAGTACACTGGAAATAATTGGGAAGTGAATGGTAGGCTGCAGGTTTTCAGACAAGGTATTGATTATTAAAAGTGATCACAAACTGTGTACAAAGCATAAACCAACACCAAACATATCCAAAAAGAAGTTTCATATCTGAGGCAGAGAG
Source organism: Ceryle rudis (assembly GCA_033439905.1). Classification (NCBI taxonomy): domain Eukaryota; kingdom Metazoa; phylum Chordata; class Aves; order Coraciiformes; family Cerylidae; genus Ceryle; species Ceryle rudis. The sequence goes on along the minus strand of JAAGNO010023059.1, from coordinate 16,149 downwards.
AATAATCCTTTCACTTCATGGGCTGCAGGCAAGTCCTCAGCTCTTTCCCAAGAGAAATGCAGATCAAGTGGACAGAGTGCAGAGGAGAATTACAAACAGGTCAGAGGTCTAGAGAACATGACCTGTGAGGAAAGAACAGTATTTGTTTATTCTTAAAGAGAAGAAAGACTATGGGGAAACATAATAACAGCCTTCAAATATGCAAAAGGCTGTTGCAAAAGAGAAGGTAATGATGTCTGCTGCAAATACAGAAAAAGATAACAGGTTTAAATTGCACATCTAAGTTAGACACAAAGACATAAAATCATACATGTTCTGTAACAGTTAAGATAGTTAGGAACTGGTTATCTCAGGAGTTTGCAAAACTACTCTGTCAACAACTGTAAGAACAGTCAAGGATGTTTTATGACTACATTAAGAATGGTTTAGAAAAAGCTGATCTTGCCTCAGGACAGAGAGGTGACCTCTTGAAATCTTCCTTAGTCCTCTTTTCAAACATTTGTTTTCTTTTACTCTATGAGAATCATTCAACTAATGATAAACTTTCAACAGACATTTTAATTTGTAAAACAGATAGTAAAGAGGGAACAAGGGCAGTGTGATTATTTGGTTGAAATCTGCGTGTAAAAAAATGAAATGCAAAAGTGTGGTTTTTTGTCTAAAATGTAAGGATGTCTTTTAGGAATGGTGTCTCCTTGCATGATCCCTCAACCTCTTGTGATTGTGAGACACCTTGTAAATCTGGGTATACCCTACATTTACAAGGGGCTGTCAGATTTTGTATAGTAAGGTTACAATAAATTATACAGGACACAGTTGACCCCCTTTATTGTCCTAAGTCAGATACCAGAAAAGAGATAATAATCTAGGCTGTCCGAGTTGTTTCATTTATCTGAATGTCCTTTTAGGCACTTACAAATAGGGATAATTATGCTCAATGTCTCCAAACTTTGTGTCATCAGCTGAAAGGTAGAAATAGTGCTCTTACCACTAATGAGAAGAAATAAGACAGTTCTTAGAAGCAGTGTGTTCTCTGGGCTGTGAAAACAGTAAAACCCTCGTCAGCTTCATGCCACAGTAGAAAGTTATCCCATTATTATGTTGAAAAAGGATAATTTTAAAATTACATTTTCAGATTTACAACTAAAGACAGTGGGTTACAAACTGTGTCTTTAATGAGTCCATTTAATGGGAGCTTCTCTACCACAGAAAAATATCCTGCATGTCTGTGTTGAGCTATTAAAACTAATTTAAAAATAAATACCTGACTGCTTGCAGGGTTATCTTAAAGCACAGTATTGTGGCTTTTCCTGAGCCCACTTCTGTGCATACAGATAAGTGTATCTTGCAAACACTTGCATAATCATGTCCAATATAAGAAAACATGATTACTAGATGTAGTACAGGGATTGTCATAATTTAGATAGATGTAATTGGTAATAAGTACTTGTTAACACAAAAACCACTGTCAGCTCTGCAAGTATTTTCTGGGTCAGTAATTCATTGTTGCTAACTGTGGTCTGTGGTTTTTTGATGAGTTTTTTTTAACTGTGCAAATGCCTCATTTTTCACGCAAGAGAAATTGGGGACATCCTGTTTCTCTCTGTGAGTTTTGAAAGTGGAAGCTGTTTTTAAGACCTTAAAAAATCAATGTCATAGAAATAAAGCCTGTCATTTTAATGGTGGGACTTTGTGGTTTTTTTCTGCTGTAGTGGAGTCATGGCCAACAACAGTAAATTTGCCTTAAAATCTCTTACCAACCACGGCTTTAGCTACAAACTTTGAATTGCAGTTAGTTTAAATAACAGGTGGTTAGAGATCTATGGAAGGAGGAGCTGGAACTCAGTCCTGCCATTCCTCCACAAAGGAAGGCACCTGCAGACAGAGAAAAATGTGTACCTGGGGGGAGAATGAGCAAATTAAAAACATGCGTCTAAGAACTCCCTTCCTCCTGCAGCCTTGAGAACACCTTCTTCAAAACCTGAAAGGACAGGTGATTCCCTAGGGGCTACAGTCTCCATTCTGTTGAAGCCAAAAAGCTTCATGGGTGTCAAAGAGAGAAGGTTGAGCCCTATAAATAAACAGATGTTGTCTTTGTAATCTCATGGGTTTTTGTTTTGTGGGTTGTTTTGGTTTTGTTTTTCTTTTTTTTTTTGGGG
>JAAGNO010023052.1:0-16372 GCA_033439905.1 Ceryle rudis | reverse complement strand
AAGCCCAGAGCTGCGCTCAGCCCACCCGTCAATCCCCAGGCAGACAGGACCCATCGCTCGCCTGTGCCCCACTCTCCCTTCCCAAATGCACCAGGGGATTATTTTCGGCACTTGGCTGCCTCGCCCAGCTCAGCACCCAGTAGCCAGAGCCTAGTTCTCAGTGCTGAGCACGCAGTACCCAGTTCCCAGTGCCCAGCAAACTGCTTTGCAAGAGAAAAAAAACCTGCAGTGATCAAACCCTGAGAGCTTCTGATGTCTCAGCACCTGCTGCCAAGCAGTGGGGTGAGGGGAGCCGGGCGCTGCGGGCAGTGCACAGGGCTGCGTCCTGCCCGGCTGGCTCCCAGCAGGGTGCCTGGGTGTGCACTGTGGGAAAGTGGGCGGCAGGAATCGGTGGATCCCTTGCCCCCTGTTTTGGCAGAATTGTTTTGAGAATTGGTCATTATCTTGTTTGGTTTCTTTATCGTGTAGCAAAATGGTAATAATTCTTTCTATAAATATCTATGTGTGTGTGTACATATATTTCATTCTGAGAGCAGGATAGTGCTATTTTTAAACACTTCTTTTATATACAGACATTTCTGTCCTGACAATAAACACCCTGAAGATTTGTATGATGCGTCCTTCTCCTTTGGGCTGGGCAGCAGTGCTACAGAGGCACCTCTGCATCAAAATGGGGGCCTTTGGCTTTTGCAAAGGGCTCTAAAAATCCTTTGGGAAAAATCTTTGCTCTGTGGGCACCCTGGGATGCTGCAGACCTGGCTTCAGCTGGAGGGAGCCAGCATGGCACCACTACCCTGTCACCATTCCCAGTGTTTGCTTTGGAGCCTGTGGAGGACGGGGGGGATGACAGAGCACCTGCTTTGGGGGGGATGTAAATGTTCTAGGTCAGTGGGGTGGGGACACATGTCCACGTACCCACTTAGACAGGGGCAACAACAGATTTTTGGAGGTGTCCTTCATGTACCCACATTGCTTGCTGATCCCACACCTAGGAGGTGAGACCAAAGTGGGACTGAGAGGAGCTGTTGCTTCTGAACTAGAGATTTGTGCAGGGGGAATTTGTGTGCTGGGTGTGTGTGCGCTCCTGGGACTGTGCAGGGTGCTGTTGAGAGGAGGAGGAGGAGGGTTACAGCCATGAGCCCCCCAGCTTTGGCACAGTTTCTTCTCCCCAGGGATGTTAGTGGGTCCAGCACCCACCTTGGCCAATTTGCTTTGCAGAGCCTAAATACTTCCAGTGGGTTTATAGGGCACTTTCAGAGGTGGCTGGAGGACAAGTTCTGCTGGTCCTGCTTCCAGGAGAAGTTTGTTCCATGGGACTTGTATCTTCAGGAGTTGGAGCTGGAATGTAGTGAGGTTTTATGTGCTTGAAGCTGGGATTTGGAGCTGAGGGGCAGGAGGCTGAAGCAAATCCTGGGCTGGGGTGTGGGCTTGCTGGGACTGCTCTGGAGAGAGGAGTTGGGAAGTGCTCAGGTATTGGCTTTCTGAGGCAAGGAATAGCTTTTTCCACATGCAGTGGAAAGCAATGCAGTGGGTGGGGGTCCTTGGCTTGTGAGCAGGGATCTTGTCCTGCTTGGCATGGACTGGGGCATTTGTAGCCTTACTGTGTCTGTTTACTGGGCTGGCAGATGGAGCACTGGTAATTAGCTCTGGCTAGCCCATGGCCATCCTGTCAGCCCTATATCCCTAGATAAACCAGGGGCTGGGACTTCTCTGCTTTGAATGGAGCACCCTAAAAATGCCCAGTAACGGTGGGGAGAAAAAAAAAATACAGAGGAAAAAGTGAAGCAATTTGTTGGGTTTGGGATTTAATAACAGGCTTGAGTAGAGCAGATAATGGCATGCCCAGAGGGCACGTTTAAGCCTCAGTTGGTCCACTGTAATTTTGGCAAATATTAAGGGACCTTGTAGACAAAGCAGGGCTGGGCCGGCAGCACAGTGTGGCCTCAGGGATGGCAAAGCACTGCTGGGGAGGCGGGAGAGAGGAGGTGGGACTTTTGGGAAAGCATCCCCAGGACGGTGTGTGGGATGGCATCTGGGAGCACGGCTGTGCGTGCGCCTGCAGAGCCTCGTTAATGGCTTTTCACTAGATGGCACCAGACACCAGGGCTAATGAGGGTGCGCTGGGCTGGGGGCACCTCCTTCTCCCGGGCACCCCGAGGGGCTGGACCCTACTTGGGGATGGGTGGAGCTTGGCATTAGACTGAAAGCATTAAAGCATTGCATCACCTGGTAGGGGACAGAGGCTGCTTGGTGGGGCACAAGGTGTCCCTTGGGTGCTTTGAGTACACTGCTAAGGCTGGGGCTTGGCAATTGGAAAGCCCTGAGCCAGGGAACTGGGGGGGCTGCTGGTCTCCCCCCTTGCCATCCCTGGCAAACTGGAGAGCACTGGCCTGGCTGGGACTTCGCAACATAAGCTGGCATCACCCTTGGCATCGCCCAGCTCAGGCTTTGCTGCCTGGGGAGGAGGCTCATGAAGTTCCTTTTATGGAGGAGAGTACAAGCAGTGCAAGATGGGGACTGTGCAGGACCCTGGGGCAGTGTGATGCACAGGTCATCCTGTGCACAGAAATGCCCTGCTCTGGGTTATCCCGTGGGAGTTTGCAATAGAAGCAGATTTCACTTTTCACCTATGGACATAACACTATCAGAAGTCCTTCAGATGGATTTCTCCCCCCCAGCTTCTCTGCAGCTGAATCCAAGCCTTGCTCCTTCGTGTTTTCTCTTCTCTTGGAGGTGCTGCCCCAAGCACCACCTCAGCCAGATCCTGGCACCAGCTAGGAGCACAGCACTGTCCTCTCCAGCCCCAGAAGCAGGTGAATACCAAAGTATTTCTTAATAGTTAAGCCAATGCTTGTATTTCTCTTTAAAAATGCTAAATTGTTGGTGCACTGCCCAGAAAGTCTATTTGGCTTGGCCAAATACTCTGCTGGTATTTAATAAATTACTTTTTCAAAGAGTTAAATACAGCCACAGGATCATTAGGGAAGTGGACAATAATTAACAGATAGCCTGTAAAATAAGGTCCACTTACATGGCATATGGAGACATGAGAAGGGAAGCGTGAGCAGGAAAGGGCAGAGTAAAATGCCCACCATGCCCTGGGTGGAAAGCAGGGGCTCCAGGGCTGGGGCAGAGCAATGGTGGGGGGCTCAGGGGCTGCACAGAGCACTCAGGGGGGGTGCCTGGACTTTTGCAAAGAGCACTTTGCCCTGTCTGCTTGCAAAACTAGGGGCTGCCCCAGCCTGGCCGTTGCAGAAGCACAGGGTATTTGGCTGTGCAGTTCCTTTCCCTCCCAGGGCCTTCCCAGTGCTGGTTTCCAGCACAGCTCAGGTTCCTGCCAGCCCCAGAAATCCCAGGGAAAGGCTCCAGGAACCTATTACACAAGGCAAGGGGACATTGACCAATTGGTGGGAAATGGAGTAATTTCCCATTGCCCAAGAGCACTTAGAGAAATCATCTTTGCTCAGAGCAGAGGTACAATCTCCTTGTGAGGGAGGAGATGGAGGCCTGAAGTCTGGTGAGGTCTTTGCCCTCTGACCAAGGACTACAGCCCCTTACTACAGTCCGAGAGCCATCATGAATTAGCGCTCAGTCACACGAGGGGTGTTGGGCTGATGACAGGGCTGTGTGGAGTTAATGCTCCTACCCCAGTGAGGCCAGCCACTTCTTCCAGCACCAGCCTGCTTCTTACACTGCAGCAGCCACCCAGAGAAAGTTCAGGTGACCCCCAACAGAGCTTGGGGAAGATTTACCCTTGGCTAAACCAGAGCTGCTTTCCCTGCACTGGCTTATGCCACCAGTGGGTCAGGAACCCAGAAGGTTTGAGGCTGGGGCAGGTTTCCTCTAGGAGAGCCTCAGAATATCATTGCTGGGAAGACACAGGCAGCCCCACACTGATCTGGATCATGCTGGCTTTGCAGGTCCATGTGGAAGCAAGGTACAGAGAGAAGCCCACATAATGGACATGCAGAAGGGAACACAGTATGGTCACCATGATAGTGTCTCCTGGAGAAGCATACCTGCCCAGGAGAAAGCAGCTCCACCACCTCCAACCTGCTTGGGGGGTGATGCCTTGGACCATCTCCCCTTGGCTTGTCCTTCAGCCCCAGGTGTGGCTGCAGGGGACAGTTGTGCAATGGAAAAAACTTTCTGAGCAATTGAACAATCCTGTTTGTATCTTGTGCAAAAGGCTTCCGGAAAACACAATGCAACAGCAGAGGAAAAAGGTACTAACATCAGCATGTGCCCAGCCCCACTCCCTACCCCCACCCTCCCCAAGGATTTAAATGTCAGTGCCCCCCAGATCACCACGCTCACACCTCCTGGGGACACAGCAGCATGAAGTCAGTGGCTGCCCTTCTCTTGGTGGGGATGCTCATCCTCTGGACAGAGCTGCCGGCAGGTATGAGATCTAGGGAGGAAAAGCACAGGGGATGGGAAGGAGCCTTGTTTGCAGGGATCCTCTGGGATGGGGTGTTTGCTGGGGACCAACTCCCCAGGACCCTTCCATTGCCAGCAGCCTGGAGCAAACACCTCCCTCCTCTTGCAGGCAGTGCCTGGTCCTGCCCACCTGTCCGTATCACCTGCATGATGGTCAACCCACCCAACCAGTGCTACACTGATCGTGGGTGCCCACGGCCCAAGAAGTGCTGCCAGACCTTCTGCGGGAGGAAATGCATCTCACGCCCACCTGCCTTCCCTGTGTCCTACGGTAGGGTCTGGGTAGAACACCCCCTGTGCTCACCTCCCTGGGTAGCAGAGTAGAGGGGATGGTGGGACTGGGCAGGGAGCTGTGTCCAGCTGACAGATACCTCCGCTGTCAGGCTGGTGGGGTGACTGATGGACAAACACAGGGGCTGGGGTTAATCTGAGTACCATACCCAACCTGTTGCTTTCTCTCCCTTTTCACAGTGTGAGCTCCTGCTCCCAGGATAGACCCAGGATGCTTCTTGGCATTCCTGTGCCACCCTGGCACCAGCCAGCTGCCCATGCTTCTGCTAAAGCTTGTCCTGACTGAAGCCAGCTCCCAGGAGGACACAACCACTAGCCCACACTCAGAGGCCCCCTTGGCTCCAGGACCTCCTGCTAACAGCTGCCACCTGGTGCTAGTGCCACCACCTCACCCTCTCCCTCCACCTTCCCCACTGCTGTTCCAACAAATAAAAGAGCTTGTCCCAGGGATGCTCATTATGTGCAAGTCCTTTTCCCACCTCCTCCTGCCATAGGCTCCAACTGCTGCTTTCACCCCCGAATTTCTGCCCAAGGAAGAGGATCAAAACAGCTGGTTTGTGCACCTGGAGTGCAGTTAGGGGCTGGCTTGGGGAAGCAAACCCTGGTAGGAGAGGGCGAAGGGAAGGGGCTGGAGTGAAACATGATGGGATGCTTTTAGGGGACTCTCCTGTCAGGCTGTGAGGAGCCCTGGTGAACAGCATGTCCCCCCAGGCACAGCCCAAGCCGGACAGGGCTGTGGCAGGGGACTGACCCCACCTGCTCGGGGAGGTGAGGGAGGCAGAGCTTCCCTGTGGGTACCCCACTGGGGCATATCTGGATGGTGGGGGGGTGTGCGCTACATAGCCCAAAATCCCAAGGGGTGCTGGGCCCTCTACTGAACCTGAGCTGGTGGAGAAAATTCAGCTGAAGAAACTTTCCTGAGAAAGCCTCCAGCCGAGGCACAAAAACACAGCTCAAAGGGGTTCTTGTAATTTTTGTACAGCTGAGTGCTGGGGCCAAATATTGAGGAAATGCTGAGAGACATCAGCAGGAGAAAGTGTGTGCAGCCTGAGGGACCTGCCCAGCATCTGCCCAGTGCAATAGCAGAGCCAGGCATTGCCACCATGTGCTGCCAGAGAAGAGCATCACCCAGCCTGGGCTGATGCCCAGTGAGCAATACCCACCAGCCCATCCCCAGTCCCACATCTGATGCCAGGCTTGCACGTCCCACTATCATATTCTCAACAAGCAGACCCAGCCCAGACTGGGAGAGAAGTCTGCTCTCTTATCATACACTAGAGAGGACAGAGGAAAATGAGTGAGTCCTGGACATCAGGGGAAAGGAGGTTTGGGTGGGTGGGTGGCTGGGAGGAGGTATTTTGCCTCCATCCCCTTCGACCTGCAGTCAGACCCCGCAGGCAGACCCCACAAACAGACCGGGTCCCAGCCCCTCAGCACCTCTCTGCCCAGGAGGAGCACGCTGAGGGGCTCCTGGTGAGGGAGCTGCTGCTGCTGCTGCATAAGGGCTGAGCTAATGATCCCCTCCACCAGGCAACCTGGAGAGCAGCAGGAACTGGGCAGATATTTAAACCACTCACAGATAGAGCAGGATGAAACCTCTGGCTGTAGGATTGACATCTCCCAAGGCAGACACTGGAAGCTCGCAGGCCAAGGTTGGAGAGAGCATCTGCTGGAGCAAGTCCTTCCACAGTCACCCCCATGGAGGGAGATGAAGACTCTGTAATTAGTGACTGAGAAGGAAGAAGTCCTGCTGGTGAAAGGCCACCTCTCTGTGTAGCTCAGCCAAAGAAGGGCAGAAATAACTCAAGGAGTGCCAGGGGAGTCTGGAAACACGAGGTGATCTGGCAGGGACAGGCAGGACAAGAGCTGGGAGCTCATCTGCCAAATTCAGTGTGATATCACACACTGCTTCTGACCAACGCAGTGTCCTGCTGGAGGAAAAAAAACGATCTCTCTTCCACCATTACACCAGCCCACCCCTCTGGGTAGGAAGCACTGTGCCACACAAGCCATGGGGTGACAGGGGCAGAGCCCCAGCGCTCCCCTAGCCAGCCCTGCACCGAGGCAGCCCGGGCTGGTGCGACGGCCGAGGCCAGAGAAGCCTGATCCCACCTGCACCGGTCATGAGTCACAGATCACACCCCTCCCTCCTCCAGCAGGACCAGTTATTACCAGCTATTAAGGAGGCATTTTCACGCAGCGGCTAATTTGATAATGCTGCAATTATCTTGGTTTGTTAACAAGATTAAATTGCTAATTGGTTTGATTAAACACAGAGCTCCAGGCATGGGGTGCCTCTCGCTGGCAGCGCTCACGGCCCTGCAAAGCCCGACGGCTGCTGTGCTCAGTGCAGCAGCTCCTCTGCAGAGACCAGGGCACGGCAGCACCAAGGGGGCTTCACCCTCTCCAAAAGTGCTGCCTGGGGCCTCCCGATCTCCATGGAGAGGTCTCACCTCCTGCCCCGAGACAGAGACAGCTTTGCCATGTGACTGCTGTCACCCAGCTGCTGGCCCAGGCAGGACGAGGAGATGGCTTTGGGGCCAGAGGATGCTACAGGGATATCTGTTCTGCCTCAGCCCTGAGCTTTCTGTCGGGAGCGAGAAATCCCCGAGGCAGTGCACCAACCACGTGCATTCACCTGCAGCTGCAAAACCAACCCTCTGCCCTCCCCTCCCAAGGCACAGGTCCAAACCATCATGCACAGGATTTCCAGCAACAGCCAAATCACCACCATGGCTGCACTGGGGAACTCCCATCACCATGGATTAGATTCACCTATATGCCCCATGCAACCAGTACTCACCTGGGAGGAGCTGGGCTCACAGAAACATGCACAGGGAGCGACCACCAGTTGTGGTCAGTTCCTGGCAGCGTGTTTCAACTGAAAATCCTTTGGATATAGGTCTCCGGGGAAGGGAATTCCCCTCTGTGTCCAAGGTATGTGTCAACAAGACAGCAGGAAAAGCAGCGACTCCTGCACCAGAGAAGTTTCCATCTTGGCTCTTCCCATGTCAACTGCTACAGCAGACTGGAAAGAGAAGTTTCATTTTCTCTGTCTGGAGGCTTACCACAGCTCAGGACTCACTTCTGCGGGAGCTTCTCCTGGGAGAAGCCCACCAGCTAGTGTGGTGGAAACATGGGCAAAGGCTGCAATGATGGATTGGAAACATCCGTCATGCCATGACACAGCAGCACTGCAGGGCAGGGAGCTGCTCAGCTCTGCCTGTGTGCAGCAGGTCTGGCTTACTCCAGCTTCCCTCAAAAGAGGGGGTCTGGGGCCAGTCACTCTTGGATGAATCCCAAGTGAGCCATCCCAGTGGATGGGATCCAGAGATACTCCCCAGGGAACCATCAGCATCATGGACACAGCCTTGCTCCACAATGAAATGGGCTTTGGTCTGCTTCAAGATGGAGACAGGGCAGGGGATGGAGAAGTAGGGCCTCACCCACAGCACACCCCTGACACACCTGATATTTTCTTGGAGGCTTTTCCTGGTGTATTTTGTGCTCTGACTCAGGAGATTGCATGATCAGGGTCTGAATACAGAACTGTTTGGTGCTCGAGAGTGATGCAAGACCTTTTTAAGGGATGATTCAAACCAGCTAATAAGAATTACTACAGCTTTGAAGAACCTTTGAAAAGGGGCAGTTTTATTTAGCTAGCCTGGCCCAGGAGTGGGAAGCTGTAGTGCCAGCAGGATGCAGCAACCACATCAAATCCAGAGGAGGAAATTCCCTGGGCTGGGCAGATCCATTCGGCAGTGACTCTACCCGTGGTCAGGGGCTACAAACAGCACTCATCTCCTCTGCAGAGGAGCAGGGGGGAAAAGGAGTCAATACCATTCTGGTCCCTACCATAAAAGAAATATATACACACCTCTGCAGAAAAATTAACCAGCCTCACATTGCTGAAGGTCAACACATGTATGACTTCACTCTGTGCTTTCTTCTGTGGGAAGATTTATACAAACTCAGCTCCTCACCTGCACTGACTCGCCCTCCAGCAGCAGGGAGAGGGTGATCAGGCTCAGAGCTGCCTCACACCAGCAGATGCCCTCCAGCATTTTCTTTCTGAAGACGCAGGGATGCCTTTTTCCTGCTTGGCAGTCTTGTCTGGCTAAGATGCACCATTAACCCTTCCTGGTGCCCTCTTGCCCTCCCCAAACACAGCGAGGGGGTACACACAGCACCAGTTCCCACTGTGCTGGGATGGAAGGGAGGGAATCAGATCCCAGGCTGGCATGGCAGAGGGAGGCTGCAGATGCCACCAAGAAGCCTTTGAGATAGCCAGTGTTCCACTGTCCCTTCTGTTCTGGCTCCAGCACATGACCCCAGCTATGCACCACACCCAGCCCTCTGTGTGGTGGGGAGCCCCAGAACAGTGGGGTCTGGCAAGGGATGGGACTGTGGTCCCAGGGACGCCAGAGCAGCCTGCTGTGCTTTCTCTCCTGCCTAAAGCACTGCCAAGCCTCACAAGCTGCTTGTAATGAAGCCCTTCAATCTGGTGCAGAAATGGCTCCATGTGCCCCATGACACCAAGAGGCAGCAGAGCTGCCACGACTTGCTTGGCTCCATCCTCCCTCTTCCTCCCACCAGGAACCCTCACCAGGCTGCACACCCAGGAAGCCTGTTCGATGCTGGCAGGACTTGCCTGAACTGGGGAGCCAAGAGAAGAGGAAGGCAAAAAACCCCAAACAACTGAGGCACTGGCAGCACCCTGTAGCTAGGGAGATCACTGCATGCCAGCAATCCCTCATCCCCATACAGAAGGGGAGCAGAGTAAACAGAAACCTCTCTCCTCTGCAGTAAGCCACACCGCACGATGACATGTACAAGATAGCTCAGCAGGAGGCTGGGCAACAGTGAGGGCAGGGCTGGAGCTGCCGGGCTCCCTCTCTCATGCCCTCTCTGCAACCCCAGCTCTCAGCTCCAGGGCCAGACCTGCAGTCCCTCAGCCAGGTAGCTGGGAGGTTATACGAATAACAGCTCGGGCAAAGTTTGGCAAAGCACTTGAAGACTCACACAAAGCAGTTTGCAGAGAGGGAAACACCAGCCGCAAGCAAAGCACCTCCCATAGGCACTTGCCCTGTAATAGCCCCTGCTCAGGTACCAACCTCTAGTACAGATCCCAACTCACAGCCCTCATACACAGTCTAGGCAAGGTCAGGGTCATAAACTCACCATCACCCCCAAAATCCACCAGCCCAGGCACCAGCGTAGCAGTTCATCCCCTCCCAAATGGGGCCACTCACCTGCAGAAAGACCCTCCCAGCTGAAACCAGTTCCTCCCCACAGCAAACTGCTGTGGAAGAGGAGGGTGGGCTATTTATGCTTTAGGGCAGCCCAGATGAGTTCCTGTCCCTCCCCAGCTCCAGCTGCAGTGGGAAAGCCATTTCCCAGCTCCTTTGGGTACGGGTACCAGCTCTCCATTAGTACCAGTGGTATTGCATGGGGGAATTCCTTCAGCTCTGCCTGTGCCAAGACACACACAGATGCTCCTTTCCCTGACAACTATGTAGGTTAATAACATGCAATGTGATTGCAAGACACAGGGAACCGCAAAGCTCTGTCAATATTTAGCTTTTACACATTTGGCTAATTAGAGAGCAACCTGTGATTCCCTGCGAAGGGGGCCCCGCTGCTTCGCCCTGCTCCATCCCCTTCCGCATGTTCCCAGTTCAGATGGAATAAACGTCAGCTCATTATTTCTGGAGTTCACTGGTCGCAAACGGTCTGTCCCTAAATGCTATTCCCAGGCACTGGATGTCAGAAACCATTATACTAAATAAAGCTTCATGAATGATTCATGAAGCTGAGTTTCACATTAATCAGGGGGAGATGGGCTAAAGCAGCACAGCATCGCTGTGTCGTGTTCTTGTACAGGCAGGCAAATGGCGAGGTTTGGCCCTTCAAGGCACAAATCAGAGAAACACTCTGGTCCCAACATGACTGCAGCCTGACCGAGCAGAGACCAAAAGCAGGCAGCAGGCCCTTGCCCAAATACCTTTCTGCTTCAGGAGCTCCTGCGAGTCGATCATGTTAATGAGCCCAGGGTAGGCTGCTGCTGCTCGGAGCATCCGCCGAGATGCACGACTGCTTTTCACATTAGCCCCGGTCCCCAGCACGGAGCTGAGCCACTGCTCAGGACTCACGTACTGACTCTCGGGATCTGTGCACTATGGCCCCTAGTAATAGTAAAATGTTTTCCTGAAATGTCATCGGGAGGCTCCGTCCTGGGCCCAGGCAAAAGGGGCTTCTGCCTGGTTACCACACTGCATCCCAGTCCACCACCAGCTAGTTTCTTGGGATGCAAATACTTCTTCCACTGCTCCAAGACTTTGGAAAAAAAGTAGATGGTACCTGAATCTACCTAAAAAGGCAAGCCCTGAACTGTAAATCAGTGAAAGAGGAGGAGGCTGAGGAACCATCAGACACTCCTACTCCCCCCACTGCAGCTCTGCAGCTTTTCTGGGGCTGGCAGTGAGTCACCAGTACTGAACCACGACACCACCAGGGCTGATCCACCACTGAGAGCACCTGGGGGGACCCAGCCTGGGCTCCCAGAGACACGTCACAGCTCTAGGGTAGCACACCACCCCGCTCCCCACTGCTCTAGCATCTTGCCAATGCTGTAGCTCCATCAGCCCCAAGTCCTCCTCCTCGAACCAAGGTGTTGTGCCCACACAAGGATGATGTCTGCCGGAGGCAGAGATGGGATGGAGGAAGCCACAAGTCCTCCAGCATCCTTCAGAGCCTGGAGACCAAAAGATCCTCTGCCTCCGGAGCCCTGTACACCACCTGCAGCACTGCTGAACCCTCCTGCAGGGAGCCCAGAAGGCAGCACCCTGATAGGGACGGGCAAACCTCTTCCTCTCAGCCCATGCCGCATTCATCTCCAGCTGTAATTGCTTCTGCACTAGCCCCCCTGCCAGCACAGAGGGAGAGCTGCAATGGGAGCTGGGTGCTCACCAAAAGCAAAATGACAATAGTGACAATTCATCAACAATTTATAGTTTGGGCTTGAAATTTCTAGTTCATCACAGCCAGGCAGGGACTTCAGGGACCCAAACCCAGCAGTGTCCCCATCTCTGGGGAGAGGCAGGGCCCCAGGGCAGTTTTGCTGCCCTGCTCCCTCCCATGTCAGCCCCTTGCCTGTGTTTGTCATGGGATGGAACTTTCTGCAGGATCAACTGTCTCATGGAAATGACGTCCCCCTTTCTCCTGATCCCCTGATTGCATAGAGAGACTGATTTCCAACTTGTCTCCTGGTATCATCACTAAATACTAATTTATAAGGCAGTGCAATATCCAGGGCAGCACAGGGGCAGGGGAAAGACATCCCTGTTCCATCCTGCCTGGCTGCGCCTGCCACAGGTCAGAGGCCACCACACTCTCTCTCCGTGGCTGTGTGCACCTATCAACAGGAAAGTGCAGGGTAAGTGTCTGCACTGCACCAGCCTGCAGAAGGCTGGGGGGTTGGCTGCTCTCTTGGTTACTCACACGATTTGACCTGCAATATTGTAAGATTTAATTACAAGGAAATTTGTGCTTCCACCTTCACCTGTTTCTCTGATGGCAGAGAAAGCAAGCAGTGAGGCTGCGCTGCCTCTGCAAGCTGGGATGGGCTGGCTGGTTGCTGTGGCTGTGTCTGTACTGGTAAATGAAATGTGCCTGGGCTGACTGTGGCACCAAAGGCAGGTGGCAGGGAACAGACCAAACCCTCGCTGTTAACCTCTCCTCAAACAACTCGCTGACTGCCCTTCTGTGGGGATCCCTGCCTGACACAGCTCCCAGCCCTGCTGGGAATGGTCTGGAGAGGGCTGCCTGGCCTGAGATTCTCCAGCAGGTTAACAATGAGCCCGGGAATGACCTCTGGTTTTGTTAAATTTGGTTTTGGGGATGTGTCCTGGGAATTAGAGCAACCCGGGGTAGAGACAGAGCTCTGTGCAGCACACAGGAGATTGCAAGTTGCTATAAGATGGAGGCAATGCATGTCCTCAGGGCACGTGTAAGTCCTCCGGATAGTAAATCATTGCTCTGAAATGCCTGACCTTACCCTGCAGCATGTCTCTGCTCCCTCTCCAGAGGTTCCCAATCTGTATAAAAAATAGCCACTGCTGCATTACAACTCTCCAAATTCTCTCATGTTTCTTGTTACAGCTTCAGAGCCCAACCGCAAGCCAAGGTCTCCGGCAAGTTCAGTGAATGTTCATTAATCTTTCCTGGCTTAGGCACCCAGTGGGCTCAGTAAAACTTCAAGCCAAAAACGTTTCAGATTGTCAAAGCTGTGGGCTGTCACCAAGAAATACACCAAGAGCCTGTCCAGTGCCCACCGCTGTCACCTTACTGGAGTGGGATGGATGCTGCGGCTGCATCCAAAGGCTCCAGAGTTTGAAGGTTGATTAAATAATTTCCATCACAGAACAGGCTGATATCACTCCTGTCAGCCGCACCTACAGACACCCTGTGGCTCTGCGAGGAAGACGGAGGTTGCAGTGATGGGATTCCCAGAGCTGGTGGTCCCCACTCCCCTTCTGCTCAGAGGATGCTGCCATCACGGCTCAGCTTGGCCTCCTCAACACCCCGTGGGCTGGCTCCAGGGAGAAGGCATGGGAAGGGGGACAACCTATGACATGGGAAGGAGAAGCCCAAACCGCTCTAGCCAGAACAACCCCTTCCCAGAGCTCATGGGCGGCTGGGGGGTGATGACAATCACACCAGCAAGCACAGAAGCCACCGGGAGAAAAGGAGTATTAAGGAAAGCCCAAACGTCTTTGCCACTGAGAAGCGCAAGAGCAGGCTTCTGCATCTGCCCTAATTTAGCTCTTTCCCTCTGGAGAGGACTATTTGTGAAATGCTTTGTGTTCGTGTCCCCGGCGTTAATCAGCCCCTGTCAGCAACTGGCTCCACGGATCCCCCTGCTCTCGCCCCACTCTATCCCACCCTCCCACGTGGCTGGTACCCAGCAGCTCCTGCCTTTCACAACGGATGTCCAGGGGGCTGCAAAGTGCTTGAATATTTTTCTTTTAATTAAAGGAGCTCTGCAGACATGCTATATTCATATATATAATTTCCCTGATTTTTTAATTTATTGCTACATCAGCTATTAAAAAAAAAAAAAAGGCAGAAAGAAGAAAGGAAGGGAGCTGCCACAAGCTGAGCGCCTTTTGGGATGACTCACTGCAGTACTGAAATGGCTGCTGGCTTCAGACTCACCCTGCCTCTGCGATTTGCTTCCAGACTGCAGAAGAGACCACAGCAAGAGGTTCCCAACCCCCCCCTCCCCGTCCCTGTGTGGAGGATTTGCTGTGTGATTATTGACAAAATCCCCCCTGGGGCTTCGGCAGGAGGAGACCTGCCTTCCTCAAGAGAGGAAGATGGGGGGTGACACGAAAGGAAGGGATGGCGAGGTGTTTCCAGCTGACCTGATTTTCTGATTTCCCCGTCTCCACATCACTGCTGGTTAGTTCAGGAGTGGTGGTGGAGGAGCGGGTCTGTTCCGTGCCGCTGGGAGCTGCACCCTCCTGGTGCAGCCGCAAACCCGGCTGCACAGAGTAAGGGCCCTTCCACCTCAATTTGTTGGGAAAGAGCCTCAAAATGGGAGTATCCCTTTCCTGCCATAGCTTGCTGGTGTCAGGCCAACAAGTGCTTGTGGGGTAACGGGAGAGTCAGGCCTTTTGCATCTGAGTTTGTGCAGTGAAGGGAAAATTCACCTCAGGTACCACTGATGCTGCAGCCAAGTCCCCTCTGGAGGATGCAGTGATGCCAGCACAAGCCTACGCAGGGCCTGTGCAGCCTGGAAGGTGAACTTGGCTCTCCTGAAGCCACTTCCAGCCAGAACTTTGAGCTGCAGCAGGAGACATGGAGATGCCTCTCCTCTGTGTCTCCCCAGCCCCTTCCCAGGGTGATCCCTCCAGCCTGGGGCGTTACAGGTAGAGCCCCAGCAGCTCCCTGCCTCACTTCCTGCTCACGCCTCAGCTCCTCGGCACAGCCCAGGGGACACTCAGCAAACCTCCTGGTGCTGGGAGAACTGGATTTTTTGGGAGGACAAGGCTCAGGTCTGCCCTGTGGCGATGCATCAGTGAAACTGGTGCAGAGATAAAGTGCTGGACAGAGTGGGTGCCCTTGCAGCAGGAGGCACAGCTCCTTCCTGGAAAAATGGCTGTCTGAGGAATATTTTTAGAAGGGAAAAGAAAATTCACCCTGATCACTGTATGTCAGTGACAGGCGGAGAAAAACCCATGCAGGAGCCAGCCCTCCTCCACCCTGTAGGCTGCACCCCGTTGGGGCTCAGCACCCAGTACAAGCTGGGCTTGTAAGTGCCCAGAGCAGACAAACCTGGGCATGTTTATCTTGCAGCTTCCAGGGATGCTCAGCCATCCCTAATTGCCATAGAAAAAAATAAATGCTTTTGCTTCATATCACAGAGCAGAGGAATTTCCCTCAGTTGTTGGGTTTTTTTTTTTCTCTGCAAATAGGTTTTGTTTTCTTTTCTGAGGCCTCTCTCAAAGACATCCCTTCCCCCTCCCTCTGCTGCTTCCTTCCCATGTAAACAAGCACACGGCACACACAGTCTGACACATCACACACATGGCAACACGCTGATGGCCCCGCAGCGGCGAGTGCTGGGTCTGGCAGCACACGTGGCCGCGGGAGGCTGGCGGGCAGGCAGGGGGAAGGATGCTCACCACCAAAGAGAGCTCTCAGACACCCACATGTGAGCCCAGAGGAGGGTGAGTGCTCACAGGCTGCAGCCCCTTGGGCTGGAATTAGCAAGCCGAGGGATCTGATGAGGAGGATGGTGTAAAGTCTGGTCCTGTGCGAGCCACCTGTCTGACACAGCAGCTCTGTGCTGGCTGCCGGAGCAATGAGCCACCGCAGCATGGACGTCCAGCCCTGGCCTTCACCCCAGCAAGGTCTCCCATCCTCTTTTTCCCATCTATCTGCTCCAGCAGCTGACTTCTGGAGGAGCTGTTGTGCTTGCAGCAGTTCCCGGGCCCTATGGGAATGGCCCTGGGTGGCAGTGGCAGCTCGCTGACCTGAAACCCAGCATGTGCCATGCCCAGGACTCACTGCCTTCACCCACCTCCCAGTGAGCTTTTAAAGAGACGACAGAGAGCTCAGCAAGACAGGAGAGCTCTTCCCCAGGGGGCTGCCCCGGTGCCTTACGCACCCCCCATTCCCAAGGAGGAAGATGGTGATGGATCACATGGAGGGTGACTGTGAGGGCAGAGGAGCATCGTCTGCCCGGTGCAGGGTGGCACTGCTGCTGGAACCCTGCTCGGTCTGAATGCCCATGGCACGGGACAGGACCCTGCACCCTACATAGCCCTGGCAACATTTCCACTTGGGCAGCTTTGCAAAGAGCTGGGGTAGGCCAGGGCTGGACGAGGCCCGTACCCCCCACCGCATCTTCCACCAGCCAGCCCGTGGGCTCTCCTGGCTGCTAAGGGCACTTCCAGCAGGTAAGGAGAGCGGGACAGGTGCACCCACACCTGGGCCGGGTTTCCTTCTCCTGCTGCCAGCCCCAGCTCTGCCTTTGCAAGAGAAGCCACCTGCCTCTCACGGGAGCTGTACCGACCCACCAGGTGGTATTGACAAAATCGGGTGCCCTATTCTGTGGTCCAGGTAGGCTTCCCCG
>JAAGNO010023049.1:8183-36922 GCA_033439905.1 Ceryle rudis | reverse complement strand
TCAGCACCACTTCTCCATGGCTTTGAAACCCCTCCAGGGATGGGGACTCCACCACTGCCCTGGGCAGCCTGGGCCAGACCTTGACAACCCTTGTGGGGCAGCAATTGCTACTCATGTCCGACCTAAACCTCCCCTGGTGCAACTTGAGGCCGTTTTCCTCTTGTCCTCTTGCTTGTTCCTTGGGAGAAGAGACCAACCCCTCCTGTCAGGGAGTTGTTGAGAGCAAGAAGGTCTCCCCTTGGCCTCCTTTTCTCCAGGTTGAACAACCCCAGGTCCCTCAGCTTCCCTTCACAAGACTTCTGTTCTGGACACTCTTCAGTCCCTCAATGTCCTTCTTGGAGTGAGGGACGCAAAACTTAACCCAGGATTCAAGGTGCAGCCTCCCCAGTGCTGAGTCTGGGGGCACAATCCTTGCCCTAGTCCTGCTGGCTACACTAGTGCTGTTACAAGTCAGGATGCTGTTGACTTTCTTGGCCACCTGGGCATAGGCTGGCTCACCTTCAGCCAGCTGTCAACCAACACACCCAGATCCTTTTCCTCTGGTCAGTTTCCAGTCATTCTTCTCCACGCCTGTAGCATTACATGGGGATGTGTAGGGATGGCTCATCCTGTCCTTACAAAGGTACATAGGGTTGGATGAACCTTACCCTGCCAGTGCCTGTATCTTCCTGTACCCAAAGGTGTCCTGGTGTCCTGACCTAGACTCCTTGCTTTTAGAGGGTAAAGTTAGATGAGAGAAATCTAATCTTTGTGCCTCCAAATGTCTTTGAAATGCTTTAATCATTTGCACAATCTGCACTTTTTGCAATGTATTTTAAAATGAATTCTCAGTAGGTTTCTGAGGAGTCACAATCTCTGAGATGAATTCTTGGCTTTGTAATATGTAACTGTGATATCTCTGGACCTTAATCCCCTCTGTCAAATGGATTTACTATTCTTCCTATTGCCTATCTAGAAGCCAGGCTGGAGGGGACAGGAACCAACTGGGTGACCTGAAGGCTCCACATCTCAAATCAACACACAGCAAACTGCAAAGACTTCTGTGGTGTTGCATCTTCTCTGGGAGACAACGGTCCAGCAGTTTCCAGCTGGCAGGAGGTCCAGGGGAAGAGTGAGTACAGCTCACATCAGCACCTTTGCAAACACCATGAGTCTTCTTTCAATGATCAACATGTAAAGCAAACTTTTGACCTGAAAGAAGGTGGTAAATTCAGACAAGGAAGGTCAAATGACTCATCCCAAATCCTGCAATGAAGAACTTATGAAAGTCTGAGGACCTTTAGCAAACTTTCAAGTAATACCAGACCAGTCTGTAGCCTGTGCATACCAGGGCTTGGCAACCACTTTGTTCTCTAGATGATCCTGTAGAACAAGGTGGGCTGCAGCTGAGGAATCCTGGCTGGGAAGCAGAGCAGTGCAAATATGCAGCTCATCCCAGGAGGTGCTAAAACCCAGGTAACTGTGGAGAGATGGAGCCAGATTGAGGTACCTGGCGAGAGTCTTGCTGGTGACTCTGACTGCAGGCCAGTAGCAAATCACAGGCAACAGCCTTAGAGAGTGAAGCTGAGATGCAGGTGGGGGGGATTGAGGCTCAGAAAGCAGAAACATTTCCCCACCTGCCTCTACTAAGGAGTCCTATGGTGACACTGAAAGGATTGCTCAGGGCTGGGAAGGCAATTGTTTTAGAGTGTACAAAAGAGACACAACCTCCAGGGAGGCAAATTCTTTCATCCTCTAAAGGGCCAAGGGTTTTGTGGGTTTTCTGATTAAGCCTGACACAGAGGAGACTCACCCCAGTTTTTCTTATAGCAATGTGTCAGATTGTCCCGATCTCCATGCAGACATCAACAGTGGAGGTGTGCACTGCTGAAAGCATTGTCCAAACCCTAGGAAGTGAGGTGGGATGTTCTCCTTGCAGAGCAAAATGGCTCAGGGAAATGCACCTGAGTTCCTTCTGTCTACAAATATGTCCCTGCTATTGGGATAAGTCCTACCAACAGCTTCTCATCTGTCCTTATAGGCCTGAGTTAAGGGAAGGAGGATGGCAGTGCCTGTGTGATTGTTCCATTTTTCATGCCCCATTCCTGCCTCTTGCAACCCCAGGGAGTGTTATCAGGAGAACCATTGTCCTTTCTTCTACTGCCCCAAGCCTGGCTTCTGTTCCTCACCCATGTTTCACTGCTCCTTTCTGAAGCATCACATCTGAGACAAGGGATCTGGAACTGAACACAGAAAGGAAAGCTGAAAGCATCATTAGAGTATTTCCCAAGTAAAGTGATTTGTGTGCTGGGGTGCTGTCATTGCATCAAACCAACACCAGCTTCCACACACAACTCCTGTGGGCCTCCCAGGAAGGTGGCAATTATTGCAGGTGGGGTCACAGCACCAGCTTCTGTCCTCAGGAGAGTGGGGAGCTGAGCTTGTGTTTAGTTTCTGACACCTTCCTATTCTGGGCAGAGGTACAGGCTTCTTCCAGAGAAGCTGCCAGTGTTGCTTCCTGCTGGCATCCAATTTTCCTCCTGGATTTCCATCACCTGGCATGGTGGTTGGACCCCAAATTCATTCACAGATGTCATCAAAGTCAGTATTTCCCTCCCCTGAACATCTGAGGAACTTGATTAGAAATGCTAACTCTGCCTTCCCATCCATTAAGTGCTTGGCTTTGTGATAGTTGACAAATAAGAAAGGTTTGTAGTGCATGTGATTTTTTGCTCCTTCTGCAAACTTCAGTAGGATAAACAAGGGCATTTTTCATTCATTTTAGGAGCACTGATAGCAACTTCTGATTTCAGCTTGAACTGAGATTTTCCTTTTAGTAGAACCTTTGACATCTGTAGCTTTTTTGGGGGTGGGGAGGGCTTTGAAAAGCTTTCTTCAGATTATCCATCCTGACATGTTTGAATTCCTAGTGATAGTATCAGGTTGAAAGGTGATATGGTCATGAGATAACTGTGCTTCAAACAATCCCCCTTTTTCAGGTTTTCAGGCAGTTTCACCTTCAAACTCTCTTAGTTACAAACCACAAATCAGAGGGGTCTCTGCATTAGCACACAGACAGGAATTGACAGTACTTAATAAAATTGACTATCGCCCCCAGCAAGAACAACACAAACATCTTATTTATTTTAAAACAATTAATATCCATGACTGAGGACAGGCTGCTAAACAGAAAAACACAGAGCAGATGAGCTGTAATGGCACAGCTTCACTGCAAGATGCACGAGGGCAGCCTCCTCCCCTTAAGCACCTGAAACAAGGCAATGTCACAGACAGGTCCCACTATAGGTATTTGCACAAGGATCCAGATTCCAAATTGACATGGCACCAGCATTTCTCCTCTCTTTTCTTTGATGAAAATGATGTAGATTTAGCTGACCTGTCTGAAGAAAAGAAGTCTCGGGGGAGACCTTCTCACTCTCTACAACTCCCTGAAAGGAGGTTGGAGTGAGGTGGAGGTCAGTCTCTTCTGTCAAGTAACAAGGGTTAGGACAAGAAGTGGCCTCAGCTCACACCAGGGGAAGTTTAGGTTGGAGATCAGGAACAGTTTCTTCCCTGCAAGGCTGCCCAGGGCAGTGGTGGAGTCCCCATCCCTGGAGAAATTTCAAAGACATGTAGATGAGGTGCTGAGGGATGTAGTTTAGTGGTGGGATTGGCAGTGTTAGGTTAATAACTGGACTCAATGATCTTAAAGATCTTTTTCAACAGAATTTATGATATCATTCTAGCTGTATCTAGCAGTAAGGCAAAGTCTTGGAAGGTGGAAAGAGAGAGGTGATAAAAGGTTAAAATTTTGAAGATGCACAAAAAAATAAATAAATTCAGAGTATTATCTTTAGAGGGAGGAGTGGGCTCTGTCCCTCTATTCTCAGCTCTCTTATGTGTTTTTCTTATCTTCATACAGATGCCAGTATGGCAACAGAGGGTTTGTTAGAGAAGATGGGGTGAGTGGATCTGGAACAAGAACTGGGGCTATGAGGAGAACACCTACATTTGAGTCCTGACCCTGGCACAGTGCCTGGCTACTGGACAAGCTTATGCTGGTGAATGAACAGGACAGTCTGTCCCTTGAAAGCAACACTGACAGGGGGGTGGATCCCCCTGTCCACCCCCTGCCCATTTGACATTCCCATATTTCCTCTCACACTCTATGAGATCACACATTTACACTCATTTACAAACATCACAAGGGAGCTGCCTGCATTGCACATAATTTACTACAGCAGAAGCAGCACCCTGGACTTGAGATTCACTTGTGTTTGAGCATTAAAATAGGAGCAGCAAGCTTTATTGCAATGAGGTAATGCTCATGTTCCAACAGCAGATCAAAGTGTGTGACCACAGCTCCTTGTTAGCCGTATGAACATCAATACTAGCTCTCCAAGAAAATAGAATTTTCCAATTTTCCCTCTTCCCTCCGAGGCAAAATTCACTTCATTTTGGACAGTTCTCCACAATAAAAATGCCCTCCCTGAATCCCCATATTACAGGCATAATGTTCAGTGCATCACTTGCTTCACAGAGACATCACACAGCCTTAGGACAGAAGCAGGCTTATTATTTATTTAGAGTAGCATTTTGTTCAGGGTGCTCTTGCTCTGAGCAGCTCTTGTTAATCCAGCTCTCCTGTTGTCATAAGTATCTCCCTCCACACCACAGACTGTCCAGCTGTTGTGCTTTCTTGGAGGGCAGTATGGCCCATCATGGTCTCTGTTGGACCCAATACTGGAAAATCTGGGATTTGCAGAGTTTTGGACCAACTTGGACAAATCATGATCTAATAGGTTGCCCTTCACCACGCTTCCTCCTCCTGGGGATAACGTGGTGCTAGGAACTGCTGCAGATGGTCGGCAGCACTTCTCTGAGCAAGAGGAAGAACCAAGCTGCTCAGCACAGCCTCAGGCCTTCTGCTCTACCTTTCTTCCAGGAGCTGTACAGGTGTCCCTTCTGTTTCTCCTCCAACCATCACTTCTTTGCAATAACCTGGAAAGAAGACAGGAACTTCTGTGCAGCCTCTCACCACAGCCAGTATGAGAGACACATTGTAAAGGGCAGTGTGTCCTGCTGCAACATCGGGAGCAGGTTTACTTGAGCTGGGGCACAAGAAGAGAGACTTTTGTAGGACAGGTGATTTACTAAGGCAGCCCCTGCACTGCTCCATGTACAATGCTGGGTTACTGCTGTCAACTCATAGGAATTGCTCCCACAGCATTTTACTTCTGCAGAAAACAGAAGTTATGGCAGAATTAGTAAATATGGACCAGGCTTTACAAGCCACTTGGGCAAGCAGATTTGGGTGCTTGGCAATGCTCTCAGGGTTTCAGGAACAGAAGGCATCAGCAGTTGCTTTTGAAGACAATTCTTCCTGCAGTTCTCTTCAGAAGAGCATTCATGGTCAGGGCCATTTAAACAAGATCCTTTCAGCTGTGGAGAGAAATAGCAGCCAATAACCATTAGTCCCATGATGTCTGATCCAGGGAGGTTGTGAAACCTCCATTCTCCTTCTTCTCTCTCTCAGGCTCTCCTGCACATTGCTTCCAAGGTGCTCATCTGTATGGTGGCACAGGGGTATGAGGCAGTGGCTGTGCACAGGCTGCCGCTTGTGTATCCATAAGGAAGTGCTGCTGTTCAGGTAGAAAGGACCCAGCCCATGCACTTGGCTGCTCTATGCCAGCTGGCTATGAACCAGGGGCTGTTGGTAGGTGTGGTATGAAAAGAAGTCAAAGCTGAAACCAATGTACATTTTTCTTGTCTGCTTGCAAGTGTTGCACGTTAGCTTTCTCCTGGAGTTGGTCGTTGTAGATACCCATTCCCCTCTTCATTCAGTTCTGTAAGGAAGTCATGTCTCAAAACTGATTTTAAATCAAGTTTGAGTCAGGAGAAATGCCAGCACTTATCAGAGGGAGGATGAGAGATCACCTTGACCAAGGCTCCAGAGCTCCAGGGAAAAATACCCAACATTTTGCATTTCAAGTCATGGATTTACAGTCTTATGAAAAAAGCAGACTCACATCCTTCTGCAAATGGCTGACACGCAGCTTCCAAAGGCTAATGAATTTCCCAAGAACTCATTTGTAAATCCAATAATTAGTTTATGAATAACAATTAATTAAAATTGGCTCCCCCAAGAAATGTACCATGTCATCCTGTCATTGGTCCTGATTGATCTTCAAACAAGAATACTGCAAGTGCCTGAGACACATATATACAAAAAATTAACTGAAACCTGGAACAAAGGCTATATTTTAGTAAAAATTGATTGAAATGAAATGCAATTATTAGTGATTGTCATGTATAATTGCTGTGATTATGGGCTGCATTCTGTGGAAGGGGCAAATAATTCAGACAATTGGCATGTCAGACATAACTCGATTTGTCACCACCTCTTCCCTTAATTCATTTGCAGCAGCAGCAGTGTGGTGCCTAACTGGAAACATGTCCCTGTGGGATAGAGCAGGAGTTACTGTGACCCAGCTCTGCCTGTTCCCCACAGCGGCTGTTCCCTGCTGGGTCAGGATGGGACCTTCATCTGAGGGCGACTGTCACTTCACAGCCTGATGCTCTTGATTTTAATTGAAAGCCAGGCTGAGAAAGGCTTGTGCTGTGCTGGTCTGCTGTACCCATCTGAGCACAGAGGTGATGGCGCTTCAGAACCGAGGTCATGGTGACCTAAGTCAGCTTAAAAATGTATTCAGGTTTCTTTTGTTGGTGTTGTTTTAACAAGTATTGAAAGTACCAACTGAAAGTACCTTTCATTCTTAAAGGCAAAATACTTTGTAAAGTAACAAGAACTGCTCTGAAATTTGGCCCCCCACAGAAGGAAAAAGATCAAGCAGAACAACTAAGTTCTGAAAAGGAAACAAACATTTCATTTCATGTCAATAGTAAATTTTAGTTGACTAAAAATAGTGGTTTTAAAGGGGGTGTTTATCCTGCTTAAAAAGAAACAGCACCAATTTTGTTTCAATGTGACATGTGCCATTTTTCTTCTGAATTTTCTGGTTCAGCGGCTGAAGCAGAATATTCATTATTTTCCCAATTCTGCATGCAACCAAGCTGTTAGTTTAAAAAATTAAATACAAGATATGCCAGTACCTTTTGTCTGCTTTTCAGTAGCTGAGATAAACCTAGACCGGCTCACAGCTGTACTCGCCATGCTTTTTGGTCTGCCACTGAATCTGCCTTTATTATTTTTGAAATTATTTCAGGCTGATTCTGCATATCTTCCCATGCTTAAAAAGGAGATAATTTGGGTTCTTGATTAGTTTTTGTGTACAAAATTTTAGATTATTTGGAACGAGGCAATTCCCAAAGAAACAAACGGTAACATTAGCAAGTAACAAATGAGTGTAGCAGCAGAGCCAGGCTTCATCACTGCTGTTGCTTGGCATCCAAGATTGGGAGTTGCTTGCCTTGGGCCATGGCTGCAGTCAGAGGAGAGTCACAGATCAAACGAGTCCCTGCAAAGGATGCCTTTCATCGATGCCCACCCCTGGATGAGGCACATCTGGGTACTGTACCACAAACAGCACAGATGTTTTGCCTGGGGAAATGAGTCTAAAGGTCCTTCCTGTGCTGGTTCAAATCAAGATGATGCTCTGGGTCTCTGGGATAGGAGCCTGGGAAGAAAAAGAATGGTCCTGGCTGCACAAAACCACCTGCCACCAGCTGAACCATCTCCACATGTCCCCCGTATCCAGGCAATGTAGGGACACAGACCCCAAACCCTACCTTTCCCGATGAGGGCTAAGGATTTCAGGGTGGACTGTCAAAGGTCATCTTCCTTCTGGCTGTACATCCACACAGCAGCACAACCCAGAGCCTCAGGTTGTGTTGGTCCAGGCTCTGTGCAAGTCTTCTGCTTAGCAAGAGTTTTGTCTTGGTGCACTGAAGCTCGCCTGTACCCCATGGACACACAGGATGCAGCCTCTGTCATCAGGACTGCTTAAAAAGCTCCTTTTCTCCTCACAATATCTTTTGTGCTCACTGTTCTAGAGCTTTCTCAAAAAAGCAGAGAACTCCTATTAAAGTACAACTAATATCAATTTCAGTGCAAGTCCAGAGCCCAGCACAAACTGATATACTCAGAAATGAAAGGTGTGCTTACACGGGGTTAGGTTTATGACAACTCACAGTGGGAACTGCAGGTAAACTGCAGCTTAGGGATCTTTTCAGTGCCCTCCAAACCATTATTATAAACCCAGAAATTAACAGTTTCCTGCTGTGCACTGAAGAAATGCTGGCATGCTGCAGTCCAGAAACACACAGTTGAAGTACTAAAGCAGTTTTAATTCTGCCTTGCAATAATGATAAGCAATAACATGTTATTGTCAGTAGGCATCTGAGATCACACACATCCAAGTTGTTAAAGATTATTTGATCTTTTTCTTCTTCTCCTCCAAATCCTTATATTTAGTCCTCCTTCCCCCATATGAAGATTTCTTTGAACTGCTTGAATAGGGTAGGCTGTGCCATCCTTCTCTGATGTCAGTGAAAAGTCACCCAAAGCTTCATTCCCTCTCTGACTGGTTTCTTAATCATCTGGCAAACATGAACTGTTGCTCTGGCATCTTCTATTTCTCCCCACTTAGGCTGAAAAATAGGAAAATAAACACTTGGCCATCAAAGGAAGAAAGAGGAAGACGCACACAAATTATCCATGGGGGTTCCTGGGAGGGTCACCTGAAAAATCCCATGAGGTGAGACCCACAGACATGAGTCCTGTCTTTTTCTTCAGCTCCACACCCAGAGAGAGTTTATTGGTTCACAGATAACTTTATGTACTGAGAAGTTTGGGCATGAATACTATGTGAAAAGCTTTCCAGAAAAAGTTTACTCCATCCAGCCCCTGCAGTGTTGCTACGCAGCACAGTTGAGCTGGTTTAACTTTGATCTCCAGACAGAAACAAGCCTCTCTCCCTTGCTTAGTCGTGCCATTTGGAGTGTTATTAGACTGCAGGATGAACATTTGAAGTTACATCTGAAACTAGGGCATATTTAAAGCTGTCTGACATCCTTTGCCAGATCTGAAGTTTTGAGGAAAACAACAAAATAAAATTAACCCCTCATGAGCCAAGGTGATGTAAGCAGCCATCAAAATATTTCAAGGTGGATGGGGCAAAATTAGTTCAGGCAGCCAGAGCAGACTATGTTCCCACTGACACATATGGAACATGTTCACAGAGGGGTTCCAAGATTTGGGTTCCAAGTGCTGAAGCTGTGAGAAAGTTCACTGAAGACTGTCTGGTAATGGGCAACTAGACCTCTGAGATGTGATTGGGTATCACCTGTGAGTCAGAAGTATCCAGATCTCACTTTCACAAAGTGAGAGATAAAGACAGCATTCAGATGATGATTTTTAAAATCTCCATCAAGCCCCTCAAACATTATGTGGAAGTTTATTCAATCTAATAATTTTAAAGGGGGAAGTGACATGAGGTTTATTGGAGGGCAGAATAGGGTCCATATCATCAGATAACATTCAAGAAATATTGTAGCAGATGGCAAATTCCTTGTCAGAAAGGTTTTATAGCCACAGGCTACCTACAAGACACCAGGGAAGAAAAGCTTCCATGGGAATACGCTTTATTTTGGGAAAAGAGGCAAATAGAAATGCACTTTTTTTTTTTCTCAGCAAAGGCAAAATTTTTCTGAATGTCGTCTTGGAACAAGCATGCTTCATTTAGAAGTATAGACACCAAGCATCTTCTTTAAATTGATACTTTGATTAAAATGACAACGTTAAGCCAAAATTTTCATTACAAAAAAAAAATTTCCATTCCAGCTGTTTGCCCACTTAGGTGGATTCAACAGCCTGATGCTTTGTTCTCCACCCAGCTCTGATAGGATCTTCAGGACCAGACAGTTTAGAAATAAACAGGGAAAGAAGGCAGTGTTACCTCTCCTGTGTATGACTCAACCCACTGCCAAAAACATTGCCTTATGATGGTCTAGACCCAGCCTGGACCCAGGTATTGTGTCCTGGTGAGTCTGGAGGAGCATTTGTCCATTTGCTTCCCTTAAATCCATAAATATGTGGCTGCTCCTCACCCCCCCATGCTGACTCTGCTACTAAGACAGAGCTGAGCTTTGCATTTGAAAGGGTCTTCGTCATCTTCCCTGTGAATTTTGTGCCCAAGCGAATGTACTTCTGACTCATCTATAAGAAATCCATCTTCTTTTTTCTTTTCCCTAAATGTCATACAACATCTGTGAGTACAAAATTAATCGTATGGGTGTTTATTATTAAATATGTTAATTGGCTTATGATTTTAAATTAATTAAAGTATGGTCTTTTGGGAAATTTAGCATATTTTGTCAAACCATTTTGTTCCTTGTAATGAGTCCAAAATCAAAAAATCCTGTACTTCTCCAACTTTCTGTTGAGTTAAAACTTATTAAAAATTTCCTTATCTTTAACCAATCTTATCATAGACCAACACTTTTGTTTCCCATTTAGTGGCTATGACTGTTTAGTGTCTTTGTCACCAGAAGCGATTATATATTTGTTCCATCAGTAACCCATGAGTAATTCCTTTGTCCTAGTAAATCTGTAATCTCCTTTCATTCTGGATGGAGTTTAAGCCATGGATTCCCATTTAAATTTGTCTTTGAGCCCCTCCAGTAGTCCTCCAAGAGAAAGAAGTGCTCTTGGGAGGCAGTTCACCTCCTCCTTTGACAGACTTCTGAAGGTTGTTAGGTGGTAAAGCTCAAGTATTGTTTTCTGTGCTGACTGAAGGGAGTCTGGATGACGCAGGTTTCATCAGAGCTGATCTGAAGGCAGATGAGTCCCATTCTTGAGATGGTAGAGCAACATTTCAATTAGACAGCTGACCTGAGATGGATCTGTTCAATCACCAAAGATTCACCCAAGGATGGATCTTTGTTTTCTTAACAAAGCACAAAAATAACAAAATGCTGCTTGAGCTTTGAACTATGTCTTACCTGAACATAAATTAGAATTAAAAACTTGAATGAGAAAAGCTGCGTTCAATGGAAAAAAATACATGCAATTTGGCCTGACATCCTATCACCTCAGCCCTTGAAGGAGTGGAGAGGGGGCCCTTTCTCAGCCTTGCTCTCAGATCAAAACTCTAATGCACTAAAGTCTGCATAACCCAGATCACCGTTTTTACTCTCCTGCCTACTTCCTGCTCCTCCCAGCAGTCTTCCAGCATCTGTTGGTGTTGGCTGACTACCTTCTGGCTATGCCTCTTGACCTCTCCTCTTGCCTTTCTGTCCTGAGCTCCAGGGCAGGGGCTTTGACAGTGCTCTCAGGGTTCCTCTGGACACAGCATCCAGCAGCTAACCAAGCTGTGCAGCTCCTGAACCCATATAGAAAATGGAAAAATAAGCCAGGAGTCAGATATTGTCCTTTAGAGAAAGGAGTCATTTTCACTGCTCTTACAAACAGCTAAATAGCTCAGACCACTGAAGGCTAAACATTTTCCCAGCTACAGAGGGGG
Source organism: Ceryle rudis (assembly GCA_033439905.1). Taxonomy (NCBI): domain Eukaryota; kingdom Metazoa; phylum Chordata; class Aves; order Coraciiformes; family Cerylidae; genus Ceryle; species Ceryle rudis. The sequence goes on along the minus strand of JAAGNO010023049.1, from coordinate 25,460 downwards.
AGGGTGGCTGTTTCAGCAGAGAACAATTCTCACTCACAGATAAGATAACAGAAAAAAACCCAGCTAAACAGTTCTCAAGTGGCAGCTTCCTTTATTGCTTGGTTTAGTATCTTTCTCCCAAATCAACCCATGAGTATGAGAAATTCACAAAGCTGTACTTAAATTGAAATGCACAGACAACATCAGTGCCCTCATGAATCACCTCTGTAACCCTCTGGGATCACAGCGCTGCCACACAAAAACAACAGTTCTGAAATAAGATAAAGGGGCAAGAATAATCTTAGATATAGCGGTTAGGAAAGGACCACTGTATCATATTTCTATCCTGACTTCACTTTGTTAATACAGACCAGGGGACGTAATTCAGAGCTTGCTTTCTCAGTCACAGCTTGTGTTGGAGAGATGGAAAAATTATTAGGAAAAAAAAAAAAAAAAAAAAAACAAACCACAAAAACCATTGAAGAATGGTTGAGAAATGAGCAGATTTTAAGGAAAGCAATATATCCTTAGGCATGGAGTTGCAAAAGTTAAATATAGTCAGTTTCTAGTCTGAGGTTCAGTGTCTTTAGCTTGACACTCTTCTCAATTGGCCTTTGGCTTCTCGAGTAACATTTGTGCCCTCCTCTATCAGGAATTTCCTCCTGTACTCATTGTTAAACTGCTATAGTGGAGAAGCTATGTCTTCCCATCTCTCCTTGAGCAGGGCTTTCCAGATCTCAGTCCTTTCTGTGATTCCATTCTGAAACCTTTCTGGTTGTCCTTTATGATGTTGCTATCCTTGTGGAGGATAGTATCTGAACAGAGGATCCTTTAGAGACATCACTGGGAACAAATAAAGAGATATCACCAACTCTGTCCCACTATCACTTGATCTCTTTGGATTTCTAGATCATTTTTGCCTCAGTAGATCCAGACTCACCCCAGGAGCTAACTTTAAAACCATTTCTCCACCTCTGTGTTCCAAGACTTCTCTCAATCTTAGCTTTAGTCTCCTACCTTGATGTTCTTTCTGGCAGGTCACTCATCAGCTCACATAAAATAGTGTGATAAACCTCATCAGCACTTACCACTGTCTGGTTACAAATAAACGTGGATCCTAAAATTTTAGTGAAGTTTGTCCCTGGAAAGCCTTGAAGACACATGATCTTAGGGTGCACATTGGGTGGATCTGTACATGTTTTGATTGCACAGCCCCAGGACATGAGAAAGATCCACTTTTCTCTTGTGTCACCTACCCTTAGTCATCATTTAAGCGTTGTCATCTCTAATTCCTAGCTTTGCTCTAGGCCTGAACAACTCTGTTCAGTCTCAAGGGTCCTATCAACATCTGGTAATGGAGGCAAAACTAGGAAAGCATCCTGAACTACACAACAGGTGAACAGGCGGAGAATTACTCCAGAAGTAGGAGCTGGGGTAGTATCCTGGGTCTCATCCTCATACCATCTATCTTTCAAAACCAGGCTCATGGGTGGCTCTAAACCTGAGGCCCAGAGGGAAGGAAACAGCACAGGATGGGAGGATGAAAGATTTTCTCTCCTGCTGCAGTGTTTAAATCACATTTGGAATCAGGGTTGGAAGTGTAGGGTCACTTGGGGTAAAGTTTGTCTTGTTACCACCCTATGCTAACTCTTCTCAGAGGTTAGGTAGGTCCCTGGAGATCTTCAACCAGGGTCTGTTGCTCATTCTACTATCAGATATGTTAGAAAGGATGCCTTCCTGTGCATGTCTTTGTGCCTCTCCACATGACTACAGCTGCTCTCTCATTCTGTGAACTTGGCAAGTACTTCTGGGTGGTGGGAATCTCATTTCATCTCTTTTCTATTAGCCTTGTGAGGGACAGGGCAGTAAATGGCAAGGCAGAGTGCACAGTTCATTTATGGGGAAATCATCTTTTCTTGTGATTGGTTTTGTCTCCTGGCAGTACGCAAAGGCAGCACCATTATCTGTTTCTGCCAGTGCTTCTAGTGCTGAAATGTCTCTAATTAAAGGCATGCAGAGTTGTAGATATAGGATATCTTAATTACATGTGTATGAATAAAGAGTTTAACGAGATGTGAGAAGTCCTTTCGTTCCTCTTGGAGCCACCAGATCAAAAAACAAACCTGCTCCCTTGGAAACAGACAAAATGTGTTGGTTTCTGGAGGGATGTTTTGTCTTATCTCCAGACTTTTCTTGGGCTAGTGCCAAACTTTGAAAACAATTAAATAAAGAGAAGGATGGCACAGCTGGTGATGCAGGAGTTTCTTCCCTTTGAGAGGTAGTCCTTGCTCAGTCAAAGACAAGTAAAGCACACAATGAAGACCTCAGTGAGTCTGGGTGATGCTACCTCTTATGGCAGAGGCACAGGCAATCCTGCCTTCTCCAGCAAGACCTGAACTGCCCAATTTGCAGACAGTGCCTGTTCAAGTACATGAGCTGAATGATTTAATTTGTTGGCTTCTAGCCCCCAGCTTGCAGGAAGTAAATATCACCAATGTGGTTTTTTTCTGCTTTTTGCAGACTGAAGTGGCCCTGAGAGGTGTGGTTTTCAGCAGCTTTGCATGTTTCTCTTACTTGCATTTCATTTCAAGTAAAAAGCAGTAGTTTGGGGATATCCCTGGCCTGAGACTAATCTGGAGATGTATCCAGGGAAGCTTATGGCTTGATATTAGTTTGAGTGAAAACAGCATCTAGAATCTGTCCCTGTTAAGTGAGTAAAAACATGCCTGTCATTCAAAGTTAAGGTGAACCATATTTCTCAAACATTTAGGGACTTTTAAAATCACTTTATAGAGTGTGCTTACAGAGGGAAAGGTGTTCAAGTGACATCAGTTGTAAGACCTCATTGGGTTTTGAACATTTTGGAAAATCTCATCTCAGTTCCCTACACCTGCAATGGGAAAGAATATGCTCTGATGCAAGCCCTGCCCTCCAGGAGAAAGGCAAGTCAGCAGCTGAGGTCACTCGCTCATCAGCTTTACTGCATCCCTGGCCAGTTGCCAGCAGAGCCTCCCTAAATGTTGTTATTGGACAAGTGTCCTTGGCAAGAGGGGAAGCACACTTGGCTCACAGAACGTTTACCATGCCACAGGGAATCCACCTGGAGGGAGAATTACTGCGGAGCACTGGGACTGGGTGAAGGAAAGGTAAAGACCAGCTTCACATTAATGTTTATTAACTAATCTACTTGCAGCTGCAAAAAATAGCAAAAAACAATACAATACAAATGCAAAACCAATACATCTCTGCCCAAAGATAGCTGGGGGAAATGGAAATAGAAAATCAAGCTTGCTTTTTAAATTGTTAGGCCTGCTGCTCTGAGGGACAGGAACAGAGGTGCAGACAGGTTGATCCTTTGTTCCCTTGTTGTTTTTGGAAGGGTGTGGTAGGTGTGTGCTTACTCAGGGATGCTCTGCATGGTGGTAAATGTGTGGGATCTCTCTTCTACCCAGCAATGACTTCATTCAAATACAGAAGTTGAGACAATGACGAGGCCTCCTCATTGCTCCCACCAAGAAAAGGGAGAGGAGGAAACAAAAACATCCGGGCTGCTGGGATTTCCATCCCTTTTACACTTACTGAGGATAGGGTTGGCTCCTGGATGGAGGAACAGAAATCTCCACTCAACCCCTTTCAGCAGCCCCAGCCAGGATGGCACCCAGCCAGGCAGAGTATCTCCGTGGTCTCACTGGGAGGCTGGGGGCCAGCCCATCACCAAAACCATGGTATGGCACTGCCAGTGCACAACTCATCCTGGTCAAGCTCCCTGCCTTCGTAGGAGCTATGCCAGGCCCTTCTCATGCCCCACACCATGTGCATCCATCACCTGTACAGACCCCTTGCCTGCATCTGGCACCTGCAGGCACCTTTCAGGGGTGTGTGCAGGGAATGGGGCTACTCGAATGCAGCCTGTCCCAGCCTCTCTCTGCAATGCCTTTCATCTGGCAATATAATAAAAAGCAGCCACCCATATTTCCCCTGAGTTTGGATGAGCTTTCCGTCTTCATGACATTACTGTTTTCTCATGGATCAATTTCTCCCCTGCCTGTCTTGGCTTCTTTTTTTATAGTGGATTAAATTGTTTTGATTAAATGAAAATGCTGGTGCATTACCAGGGAATCTGTATCATACAAACAAACTGCAAGGAGGTGGGTAGGACAATAACCAAGCAAGAGCAGAACTGCTGTGTGTTGCAGAGAGAAGCGTAACACTGAATGTTCATCCCCGCAGTTCATTATCTCATGGCAATAAATTTTATATCTCCATTTTCTTTTTTATTGCCATAAAACATAATGGACTGTTTTCAAGGTAAAGCTGTAATGCTGGGTATAATCTGTCTACCAAACAATAAAGCAAGGTGCTTTTAAAAAATTTCCTTCATTGCTTCAATCCCAACATAAGAAACCTTCCTGAAATAATTCAGGGGAAGTAGGATCTGGTAGCTCCTGATGAATCAGCACCTGAGTGCACAAACTGGTTTCAGGGCATGTTAAAGCACTTTGACTTGTCTTGTAAGATGCAAAAAGGCATAATATCTACCTGAGACAACTCTGTCTTACTGTTGCCATAGTTACCTGAACACTTTGTAAACATCAATAGAACTGTTCTCCTAACATGCCTTTATGGTCAGGGATTAATACCATCTCCATTTTATACATAGAAACCTAAAGCCAAGAGAGTCCAAGGACACGGAGAAGACAGGAGGCAAAGCCAGGAAATGAAATTCAGCCTGTCTTTGCTAGACCCTAAATACAGCCTGGAAATTCTGTCTCTGTCCCAATGTTCCCTCATTCATGTCAGTTTCTACCAGTAACAGTCACTCATGGCACTTGGTCTTTGCTTTGATGCTGGAAGTGGTTTCATGTTTACTGCAGAGACATCCCTCTTGGGAACCACTCCAGTTCCCTTCAGTGTTGCCTGTATCAAATAAAGCACAAGAGCAAGCCCCTCATCTGCTCAGGATTCAGAGTGGAGACAGGGATCTGAGTGACTTCTTTCCAAACCCATCTCTGAAAGACATCCAGGGAAGCCAAACAAAGCAGATTTTCAAATATTTTTGGATATGCCATCTAAAGGGGTTGAGGAAAAGGCTACCAAAGTATTAGTTCTGTCGAGAACAAATACCACCAATACTAAATCATATTTGCCTTGAGGTTTCTAGAAAAAAATCCCACCCTTATTTTTGTTGTTGACTCACCTGGAAATTTAACAGAAAACCAAGCTAAATTCTGCAAGCCAGAAGATAAATCGACCTCAAAGCCTATTGCAGATTTCAACCTAGGAAGGTCTATTTGCCTTATAAATTCAGTCCCTTAGTAGAAATGGTTAGTATTTCTTTTTATGTTGGATTAATGCATAAAGGTAAAAATGCCCTTTAACAGACATACACATGGTAATTTTTTTTACAGATAAAATGTATACAAGTTTTCAAATTGATCCCTGCAATTGGAAAATAGCAGTCTAATGGCACTGAGAAGGTATTTCTGAGCATGTCTGGCATTTAAAGAAAATGAAAGATTTCAAAAATCCTGCTAATCCCTGACTACATTTTGAGACCTCCAGATAACTTTAAAAACCCAGTTTCCATGTCTGTTCACAACCAGGGGTACTTCCACATCTAATTACATAGGCAATTCTGTAAGAGCTCTAAAGCAAGCGCTAACTGAATTTGGACTTCACTGTCATTGTTTTCCTCTCCTCTGAGATGTTGTAAACCCAAAATAGCTTCACCAAAGCTGCTGGAATTAGGAGTACAGAAATAAAGGACTGGAGGAGGAGTTACTAAAACAATGTGAAAGTTGTGTCCTGTGTTCTTCAGAAACAATGCTGTAATGTGCAATGTTCTGCTATGGAAATGGAAAAACTCCTGCCCAGTATGAGCAGGCTCAGTAAGGCGGTAACGTCATTGCTAAAAGCAGAAGAAGCTTGGTGTGACACGTACAGAAGTAAAACTGGGCCCTGATGCAGAGTGGCTAGTGCAAGGTGGGGAACCAGAGCATGTGTCACCAATGCCACAGGCTTTCACCCACCTTGCCAGCAACCCCTCGTTAGTCCTGCCTCATCACAGGTACACTCCTCTCTCTGCAGGAAGGAGAGCTCAGGAGGATGTAATTACTCCACTGATTCTTCCTCTGATGTGCTGTCTAGCTACGGATGGGACATGATAGCTCCTTGTTCCTCTATCATTCATCTGATTAAATTATAGGCTTTCATGTGTGTATAACACCTGGCACAAGGGAGGCTCTAGAAGCCCTCATCATCACATGAAAACTCTCAGGAGACTGGGTCTAAGTGACCTGTGAGCATCCCTGCTGCTGCCTGAGCTCATCTGGTCTGGCTGAGGGACCAAGACTTTTCTGCCTCAACCAGAATATCACTGAGGTCTGCACAACCTTCTTTTCTGATCATAAGACAAAGTTTAGGTGGTGAGACAGCACCTAGGGCAGTAAAACTGGAGCAATAACTTCTGGGTTTGTGCTGTTACTGGGTAGTGGCTACTCTGAAACATTCACTGGACAGCCATGTTCAGCTGTTTTACTGAACAAAATTTGAGGTGCAATCAAATGTATAGGTGCCCTGTCCACCATCTCTGATGCCTGACACACTTTAATTTCAGCTTCTTTAACACTGCCTTAATGACCAGCAGCACAGCATACACCTCTGCCTGGATCAGAGGGAATCGTTTCACTGATAGGTTTACCACTTGCTCATGCAAACTGCAGGATGAAGAGCATCTTGTATACAACCCCAACTGAAGCAGATCAGCAGTTTCAGGGAGAAGAGCACTTGCATCCCCAGACGAACCTGCTGGCTGCACCTGTCCATCCCCATGCAGAAAAAAAGGACTTCCGTAAAAAATAAATTTTCATTAGCTTCTGCCAATCATTTTTGCCCCTCCAGCTTAATTAAAATATGCCATTCAACTATCAGGTAAACGTTACTCACAAAGAAGGTTAAATGCCTCCCTCTTTACCTTCTCCTTGCATTTTGGGAAAAGTTCCATGAATGGCCCATTTAGAATATAAACACTAGCTACTAATTTTATTTCAGATTAAATGTGCTGTAAAGTAAATTTCACAAGCCTTTGTACTTCATCAACAAAATTAAAATAGTTAAGAAAGGGATTTGCTGATGGAAGTTGCTAAAATTGTCTTTAATTAATCTTGAAAAGTACATGCTGAAGTAGAGAGCCTTTACTTCATGTTAGCATTTCCCTGTCCACAATGATATTAATTCAAACATCATGGACCGGGTTAAAATTTAGTGAGATGCACATTATTGGAATTCTGACATTCATTTAGGTTGTACTGGATTCATGGGTACAAGAAGATGTTACCCAGGTAAGCAGAAGAGCACTTTCAGCCCCAAAACATAGGAAATTTCAGGGTCTGACAGGACTTCCAGTAGGTGAAGGAAGAGGGATTTATGGAGTGCTTCATTTCCAGGTGTGAGAGGGACAGACGCAAATGAAACCACACAGAAGGAAGCAGAGAGCAGAAGTGAAGAGCCAGACACAGCCTCAGACCACTGTTAGGACAAACCTGAGATGAAGGATAGATTTGGAGGTAAGTGGTGCCTGGAAAAATCCTAGGACTGAAAATAGAAACATGACCTCTGTCATGACCTTTGTTGTCTTTCTTGATGTCCTAGAAAACAAAACTTTGTGAATTTGTGGATAAGATTTGCATCTTGTATTCAATTACAATTTATCTCCCAAATAGTTGTGACTTGTAGGAGTAAAGATTTTACCATCCCCGGGTGGTCACTGAGACACACAGGTACTGCAAAACCAGGATCTCAACAAACTGGTCACGTTGGCTCCTTCCATGGCTATACAGGTATTGACAGGGCTGCACCTATGTTTCGGGGGAGGAATAAGCACAACTGCTTTGTACTCGGGGGACAAGTTGTGAGGGGCTGCTTAGTGTGGGAGATCATGTCAGACCAGGGATCCTCTGGGAGGATTTGACCTCAGGAGAGCCCCAGCTCCTCCTCAGAGCTGGAACAAGGATCAGGCTGTTGTACAGGCTGAGAAGAATGCTGTGTTCTCACACAAGGTCCTAGACCTTGTCAGGGATCATCCACAACTCCTAACTCTCACAAAGTTGCCCTGTTTGCTCAGTTGCTGGGCTGAGAGGGGGTCTTCTCAATCCTCCTTCCTCAGGGAGACTGCTGTGAAGGAAGCAGAACAAAAATCATGGATCTGAAAGAGTGAGACTTCAGAAAAGATCCTAAAGAGAAGGTGAGATCACAAGAAGGAGGTTAATTGTTTGTCACAGCAATGAGAGCCCTCTGGAGAAGAACAAGCAGCATCACGTGGCACTCAGTAGGAAATGTGACATTATTCCAGGTCAAGGATTCCTGTCTGCTTGATTAGCGAGAAACTGCAGGGCCAGAAGGGCACACATCTGATTTAAAAAAAAAAAAAAAAGAAAAAATATCATCTTTGGAGTTTTTTCAAGCAGATCATTTCAGGAGGGATAGCCAGCTTGTGACAGCTTACAAGCCTTGAAAGCAGCTGATCAAAGTACAATGAAGATCTCAGTAGCAGCTCTTGCTGGCACCAACATCAGTCTTGGCTTCTTACTGCCATTAACAAATAATAATTACTGAACATTTCAAACCTGACATCTCCATCCTGTCAAGCCCAAACAAGTTGGCCAGTATGGTCAAATATCAGCATCCATTGATTATGTGTGTGCACAAGTACCTGTATTGATCTGCCTGCTCACTATGACCCATGAGCTGTCAGCTGCAACACCACATAGCAGAGCTCCATCACACCAGCTCCATCACATCAGCTTCCTTTTCACCTTCCCTGCCTGTCCTGTCTTCCCATATATTCCCATGCCTTAGTAAAGAAGGGATGCTGTAAATACATACCAGCATGGAAAAAGGCAGAAGACACCAGGATGAGTTACTAGAATCTGCAAAAGAGGCCATAAAATAATGATCAGCCCTGACACAAGAGAACTGGGCCCTGAGTGGTATTGCTTCATAAAAGCGACAGCTGATAATTGTGGAACAAATGGAAAGAAACTGCATCCACCCTGTCCCTCCCTGGGATTGAATACCACTGGGGCAAGGGCAACCCATCCTCCCTTTAGCTGTTGTTCAGTATTGATCAGACACCCTCTCAGTCTTCTCCAGCTAAACAGCCACAGGGCTCTCAGCCTTTCCTTGGCACAGAGATGCTCCAGTCCCCTCAGCATCTTTGTAGCCTGTGCTGGATCCTCTCTAGTAGTTCCTTGTTCCTTGAACTGGGGAGTCTGGAACTGGACACAATACTCCAGACATGACCTCACTAGAGCAGAGTAGAGGGGGAGAAGAACCTCCCTCAACCTGCTGGTCACACTCTTTTTCATGTACCCTGGGAGACTATTGGCCTTCTTAGCCACAAGTGCCCATGAGTGGCTCATGGTGAACTTGTTGTCTAGCAGGACTCCAAGGTCCTTCTCTGTGCAAGCACGGGGTTTGTCCTGGACATTGTCACAGTCACAGACTGTTTCTACTTTGTTTCCCATGTAGGCAGTTCCTTCGCTAAGTAGTTGATTTAAATAAGAACATCTATCTTCTAAACAGTGTGTATCAAACAATCGATCACTTGGAGGCTGAAAACCTCCCCAGATCTGTAATTATGGTGTCACAGATGATTGTGATGAAAGTGAAGCTGTCAGGGAAACATTTGTGAGACAAACACTTGCACGCAGCAGTTTTCCCCAGAGTGCTATGGCAAGCGCTCCTGCCATATGGGGCCATGATTAATAGCCCAGCCTATATGTAAATATTTAGCTGTTTAGGAAGCAACAGGATCCAATTACCTTTCAACCCATTTCTCTCCTCATGATAAAATACAACACAGAATTTCTGATTTTTTTTTTCACCTTAAAAAAATAAAAATAAGCCCAGATGACTCATATTCTACTGATGATAGTAAAGACATTCTCTGTGCCTGAGGTAATACAGGCTGAGAGCTCAGCTGGGCAAGACAGCTGAAATCTCTTATTTTCTCATTACTATGATGTCCCTCTCCAAGGAAGTGAATGCTGGCACTTTCTGCAGATAACCCCTCACGACTGTCACCATGATAGTGGCCTGGAACCAGCACTCTTGCTGGTACATGATACAATCTGAAGCAAAGCTTTTATCACAATCCCTATTGTTTTTAGGACGACCCTTGAAACTTCCAGCTACTGAGAGGAAGAACTGCCTGAGATTGCAGCAGTCCCCAGGGAAGAAACCAGACATTTCTGGCTCTTGCAGTAGTAGAAACAGTTTGAAGCTCAGCTTGCTCAGGTTATATGCACCCAGAATTGTGAAAAGAGGAGAAAACTAAACCTCCACAACAATTTCATTTTTGTTAAACAAATGTATGACTTTTCTGACAAGGTCAATATTTTTGATGGTGTTCTTCTTTCCCAGCAGGACTATCCACCTCCATGCCTCAGCCTCTCCACCCTTGCTCCAGAACCCCAGCACATCCCTTTCTTGAGGCAACACTGGGAACTTCTCTTGGCTGGTTAAAAGGACTGTTTACTGCCTTCCTTGACTTGATATACGAGTGCCACCTCAGCCTGGATCACCAGGCTTCCTCCACCTCCCAGATCTGAGCACAGGATCATGGTTGCACTGCTTGGAAAGCCTCTTTTATCATGGTAATAATTCCAGAGGGATGTGCTAAATGAAACACAGGCCAAGGTGGTGTGTCCTGCATGGCCTCAGTCAGCAAATGGTGCTGCTGAAACAAAGTGCAGATGGCCACTTGGGTCACAGGAGCCATCCAGATCAAGTATTGCCACGGCCACACCATCAATTCCTCCCAGCTCCTGGATTTGCAAGCCAGGATTCAACCAGACATTAATGGTGTTGAGGGCATTCATAGCAAAGCTGTTGCTCAAGGCACAGCCATGGGACAGTGAACGCAACACTGGACACTGAGACTGTACTTATTGACAGAGCCAGGGCATCAGTGGTGCCTAATAAAGATCCAGCTTGACGCAACAGGATTTTCAAGTGCAGGGACAGGAAGTTCCACCACAACATCGGGAAAAACTTCTTTGCTGTGAGGGTGCCAGAGCATGGACCAGGCTGCCCAGAGAGGTTGTGGAGTCTCCTTCTCTGGAGACATTCTGAACCTGCCTGAACAATGCGATTCTGGACAAACTGCTTAAGGTAATCCTGCTTTAGCAGAGGGTTGGATAAGGTGATCTCCAGAGGTCCCTTCCAACTTTCACCATGCTGGGATTCTGTGACTCCTGTTAGTCCCTTCTGCAGCAGACAGATATCCACTGTCCAGATGGGAACCTGGCTGGGGGTCCCAGTACAGAATGTCTTCTGCACTTGTGCTTAGGAAATAATGCCCATGAGTTTCCAGCATGGCTGTAAAAAGGCCATCTCTCTGGCTGCTGCTGACTGGCACCAAGGCCAAAGCTGGCTCTACTCTAGCTTTGTTGCTTTAAGTTCTGTCAGTCATTATGTGCTGTGACTGGTGAGACTGGGAAGTTCAGGGCCTGAACTCACACTGCAGGCCTGACAGGCAGGCCTGTAACTGGTGCTGTAGGTTGTTGCCTTGCTGTTCCTACACAGAGGGCTGCCCAGGGGATGTTGTCTCAGGCTGGCCTCTCACTGACCCTGCCACTGCTGCAACTCACCTATTGAGGTCTCTGCTGAAATGCAGAGCAAAAGGATAGGAGCCATGGCCTGGCAGTATGAGTTCTGGGATTAGCAGGAGCATTGACTCTGAATATGGAGGAGGAAGATGAATCACTCTGTACTGCTGCACGGCCTCTTCCAGGGCCAGGGTGCTCAGGATGGGAAGGTGCTGAACCACCATAATAAAGCAGAGGATGGCAGAGAAATAACATGTATAAGAGGTAAAACATTCAGTGGAGGTGAAACCAGACCTGTCCTAAGAATGGAAACTTCTTCTCAGAGAAGCTTTCATGTCAGATCAGAGCTGCAAAAGCTGCACATAAACACTTTTCAGGGGAACTGAGAGGTGCTGAGCCCCATCCGCACTTGTAGGCTCCCTGCTCCTGCCCAAAGAGGACACCCAGATCAACTGTGTCTGCTGTCCCCATGGCCTCCTGGAGGACACTGGCTGGCCTGGGACACTACCCAGTCTGCAGCCTGGCTTAACAGACAGGCCAAGTCCTAGAAGAAGGCAACAGAAGGAGGGGATTTATAACGGAGAGTTTTTTCAATGTCAGTTCAATGTCCAACCTGGAAAATGCTTGTTTTGTGAAAAGGGATGTTGTTGTCTCTACAGACATCAGATAATTGCCTGATTAGCATTTTCTAGCCAACCCCATCTTCATTTTAAGCAAAACGGTTTAATATAAAACAGTCATCTTAACTACTGTTGATAAAAGAAGGCCAAATATGATAAAGGCATCATCTGCCCAGCAGAAGCACCTTGCAGTGAGCAGAATTTTTGAGTCAATCACTTCATTTGTATTTCAATTAAATTTGAATGATGTCTTAATATATAATGTATGTGGTTTTCCCCGTCATGGACTACTGAATGCAGAGTTATAGTCATTTGGCACTTTGGGATGTGCATCTTTTCCTTTAACACATTTGAATTTCTTTTAAGTGAAACATTAACTAGTTCTCTAGAGTTAGAATATTTCATTGGGCAATAATGATTGACTTTTTTCTGTCAAGTTTCCACTGGGACTGTTTCTTCCTAATTCCACTTTGCACTACACTGATCCTTGGAGATATTGAAAACCTGACTGGACAGGGCCATCCCAGTCCTCATATCCAGCCTCCACCACTCTGCTTCTGCAGCCCTGCAGAGCACAGGGACATGTAGCTGATAGATCAGGCAGCAGCAGCAACATTCCCACCAGGGAACAGGTTGCAAGGTGACTCTGAACATGTAATTAGTCTTTGCATCCATCTGATGAACCCAAACTGCTTTCTGAGAAACAGAAGCACCTATAGGGTTTTCATATCTGGGAATACTGGGAAAAACTTTCATCTACATGTAAAACTCTGTATTTTGTGGTTTTGGTTTTTTTTTCCTACTGCAAACAGGTGTATACAGATGGAAAGTATTTTGCATCCACCAGGAAATTGGGGTTTTCTTCTTCTCAATTGCTCTGTGATCTCAGGGGTCCTCAGCAGAGCTATTTCTGACTTTTGCTGATCCAGATTGTCCTCAAACAGGGCAAGGCAGTGGAAAAGGCTGCTGCTTCCAAGAGAGAAAGAAGAGAGAAAAGACTAACGGCAGCAGGAAAGAGCCATGCTGGGAGTGCCTGCAGCATGGGGGAGGCTGGAATCAGAGAGAGAAGGTTTCAAACTCAGAAGGTTTCAAACTCAGAAAGTTTCAAACTGTTTCCACCTGGGGCTTGCTCAGCAGTTTCTCCTCTCAATGGATCCAGGTCAGCCTTAGCCCTCTGGCAACAGACATTTTGGTGTTTGAAGAGACAACATCAAAAGGTGGCACAGAGACACTTGCAAAGGGTGAACCTTGAAATGCATTGAGCAAAGGAGTCTCTGGGGATCAGCCCCAGGTGTAAGGTACAAGTTGATTCAAAGCACTGCAGCAGGGATGGGGCAGGCAATGGCTAACTGTGCAAGTCAGCATGAGGGTATCTGTCCTTATCAGGGTGTGGAATCACTGTGTCTTGGCTGTGGTTTGCTTTAACATCAAGTTTGGTGGGTTCACTTCTCCCACAGCTCTGCAAGGGAAGCAGCACTGGGTACATCCTCCTCTGGTCTGCGATGCAAAGAAATAACCAGCTTTACATTGCAGCCTCCTCACCCACTTCTGGCTCTCCTCCTGTGCTTCCTTTGGACCTCTGTCTATTAATGCCACACAGATGACTTTCCAGCATGGTGGAGGGCCTTGATCTCCAGGGTAAACTCAGAGAAGGTCCATGAAGCCATTGTTTTGGCCTGGTGCAAATACAAAGACAATTGAAGCTACTATCTTTCCCAACCCAGAGGGAGCTTTTCATCAGTGGTTAACTGGTGCTGAACTTGACACAGTGTGTGATCTCTGCAGACCTTTCCACCAATGAACCCCATCATGAGACACCCTTGTTTACAAGTAACTTTTCACTAATTTCTTGGAATGTATTAAACAGGTAGAAAGCAAACCAGGATTTGCTAATGGACTTCAAAAAATAAAGTGAGAAAGAAGATACCCCATATAGCACACCAGAAATCCTGAGGGGAATTTTCTCCTCCTTGATGACAAAGGATATTACATTTTCCATGTTCTTCTCCTTCCAGGCAGAAGATGCCAAATTATCCATGAATTGCCCTTGTGGAGGATGCATGAATTGCCCTTGTGGAGGGGATCTGCCTTTTCCTTTTTTCATTTAGATGATGTCACCTTTAGCTAGTGGGATCCAAATGCCAGACCTGCTCTATTTTGCAGGAGAAAAGCTCCACAGATGGAGGACCCAGAACCAAAGAGACAGTGACTCCTGACCTGAGTGAGGGAATCTCTGGGGCCATGGGCAAATAGGCTGCTGTGGGTGGTGTGCCAAGATGGACAGATACACTGAGGACCACCCAACTAGGGTGTCTTCAGCAAGACATTTGGCTCTTTGGAGCTGGCAGACACTTTTGTTAGCTCTTGAATGGACAGAAAGTATTCTTCTCTGTCTATATGAGATCCATAGTTTAATGCAGTGGGAGGAAAGGACAGGATAATGATCAAGAAATAAAAATCTCCAGGCTCTGCCTGGGAAATAAGTGTCCACATCAGCCTCACTGTGCTGGTACAAGAAATTGAGACTTAACATGCTGTTTGCAATGAGATGTCACATACTTTCTGTGTAGAAGAAACCCACTGTTTCCTTTCAAACTCCTTCTGAGCCATCCTGTTAATTATATAGTCAGGTCTTCCCAGCGTGCCCAGAAAAATGAAATGTTGTCCCAGTCTTAGACTGCTTCAACCTCAAGCAGACCAGGGCATGTGAGACCAAGTTAAACACTCATTTGAATCAATAGAGTTACTCTTTCCAGATGATTGAAAAAACAGTGACTCTCATCTCCTGCATTAATATTTGTGTGCTGGGAGGGAGCCAATCAAAGCCAGTAGAAGCAGTGCTGGCTGTCATGGTCAGGTTCCCATAGGGTCTGTCTCAGCAACACCAACCTTCTCACCATGGTATTGCAAATAGTGGGCACGGGATTAAAGTCCTTTCTGTTTCCAATCTCCAGAACACATTTAATTGGGAACCTGGGGATTCAGGTCTCTCTCCATGTAAGCCTTTTTTGTCCTTCATTCAAAGTCAGGATTTCCTCCAGTTTCCGTGGAAATAAACTTTGCAAAGATCAGAGGGGAGATGTATTGTCATGACTCAACCCCAGCCAGCTACTAAGCACCATGCAGCCCTTCACTCACTCCTCCCCTGGCCCCACCAGTAGGATGGGGAGAACCAGAAAAAAAGTAAAACTTGTGGGTTAAGAACAGTTTAATAATTGAAATAAAATTAAATATGAGAACAACACCTATGCTAATAATAATAATACTACTAATATTAATGTTAATACTAATAATAGTAATCAAAAGGAAGATAATGAAAACAGAGAGAAATAAAACCCAAGAAAGACAAGTGGTGCACAGTGCATAGAATCATAGAATCATAGAATCACAGAATCATAGAATCATAGACTGGTTTGGTTTGGAAGGGACCTTAAAGATCATTTATTTCCAAGCCCCCTGCCATAGACAAGGACACCTTGAGTCCCACTAGAGCAGGTTGCTCAGAGCCCCATCCAACCTGGCCTTGAACACATTCAGTGAGGGAACATCTACCATTTTCCCATCCACCTATTCCAGTGTCTCACCATCCCCATAGTGAAGAATTTACTAATTTCTAATCTAAATCTACACTCTTCCAGTTTGAAGCTATCACCCCTCATCCTATCACTACATGGCCATGCAATTGCTCACCACCCTTGACCAATGCTCAGCCAGTCCCTGAGCAGTGATCTGCAGCTTCTGGCCAGCTCCCTACAGTTATATAGTGGTCATGGTGTCCTATAGTATGGAATATCCTTTTTTGATAATTTGGGTCAGCTCTCCTGGCCATGCTCCCTCACAGCTTCTTGTGCATCTGCTCACTGTGAGGGGATGGGAAAGTGAAAAACCTTAACTTAGGGTAAGTGCTACAGAACAACAGCTAAACTATCAGTGCGGTATCAAAATTATTTGCACACTAAATCCAAAATACAGTACTATACCTGCTATCAGGAAGAAAATTCAGTCTGTCCCAGACAAAACCAGTACATGTATATAGTCCTATCCTGCTCTGAGTATTCCTGTGTGTGTAATGGGGAGAAGGAGCTGAGGTCCCCCTCAGCTTGGCTGAACTGTTACAGCCACCATGATATGTGGGACCAGATACAGGCACAGACACAAGGTCCAGGAATTCCATCCTTGCCAGTAGAAGGCCAGTACAAGGCCTGCCTTGACAATGGCAGACAAAGCATAATAGTCCTTTACAAATTATTCCAGGTAGGAAACCACAATATACCACTGGACTCATATTTTATTACCACTTTTGCAGAATAAGAGATCCCTATCCCCTCATTTCTCCAAGGTGCACAAAAGCATGTCAGATGTACAATTAGACTCAACCAGGAAAGTCATAAGCTTTTCTAGGATACTAATTAGGAAAGAGAGACAGATATGTTAATTATTTTGGTCACAATGAACAGTTTGCCCAGGTGTTTGTATAGCATCAGTCTGTTTTCCAGCTTTTTATATAGATTGCCCAAATTAGCAAAAAGTCTATCAATTTCAGTATGGCAAACTCATCTGTGAGTTCTTCCTGAAGATAAGTAACTACAAGTTAGAAGTCTCTGCTTCAAGGCATTTTTTCTGATATATAGGTAATAACAACATAAAAGCTTTATAGCAGGCTTCCAAGAAATGGAAAAATAGAATGCATTCGCAGATCCCCGTAACTCAAAAATAGCCTGCCCGATTCAGCACTTAGTCATACAGACAAATCATTCTCCTCTGGGCTGAGCCTAGACATGAAAAATAAGATGAAGGTTGGAAGTATCATCAGAGAGTTTCAAGAACAGTGCATTTACAGGTAAACTTACAGTGAATTCTTCTAACCTTGATAGTAGCCATGGCTACATAATGTCTGTGAATTACTTTGAGATCACCTGATAACGACACTGTTAAAGAGCTGGGCACTATTGTAATATTGCAAAACCAGAAGGAAACTGGTTTTGTTAAGTAGCCCACTGACTTCCTGCATCCTTAGATCAAACTCTGCTTAAGCCATTTATTTATTTTTCTTCTTATGAAGATACTAA
>JAAGNO010023047.1:0-11360 GCA_033439905.1 Ceryle rudis | reverse complement strand
TATTTTTTTAATATTTTTCTAAAATCATCTATCTCAAGGTATCTCAATACAAAAAATAATTTGGAATATTTTTTCATGTACAATGAGTTCCGCCTTATTTAAGTTACAAATACTTTTTTTCATGTACTGATTTTTGAATTTAAATGTTTTGTAGGTTTGGAAAGGATATTACATGTAGTTTTATGGTAGGATATTACATGTAGCTTCTGCAAGCGGTGCTGTGACTTCTGGGTCTCCTTTAAACTGTTGTTCAACACCTGAGAATCATTTTTCTCTCAGAGGAAAGCTTCTGGTTTGAGGTGACAAGAGGTTATTCAGCAGCTCTGCATACATTTTCAAGTTTGTTAAGTGCATGGACCAGAGAGATCTGGAAAAGGACACTGGGAAGCAAGCCAAACAGATCTCCTGGTAGCTTTTGTAAGTTCTCTCAGGTCTTTAGCCAAGATCTGATGAATATGGCAATCTAGGTAGGTGGTTATGCCTTGAAAGTGCGGGTTTAATGATTTCACTGAATTGCTGACTAGAGTGATCTACTTTAAGTAGATCACCTCCCTGTTCTCCAGAAAACCTGTGGAAAAAAAGGAAAGCTGAGCTTTCGGATCTGTTCGTCAAATGCTTCTCATCATTTGACATAAGTACATAGTCACATTATTTGTGGATCAAGTATTTATTTACTTATAAAAGTAAGGGGTTTTTTTCACTTGAAAAATGCCCATATATTTCAGTCACATCACAGTTATTCCTGTAACACCTGCCCCATTCCTATCATTACAGTTATTTATGTGAACTGAAGCCTTGCGATGCTGTCTATGTCAATATGCAGAACAGTGTTCCACCCTGAAGGGCTTTTGGGTGATGGAATACGTGACAAAGGAAAATGTCTCCCTTTAAGACAATCATACGAGTTTTCTGTAACATGCTGCGTTGACTGTTTCACAAAGGAACAGCCACCCTTGTCATTAGCTGAACTACAGTTTCAGTGTGCCGTAAGTACATGCCCTGATGACCTACCAAGTTTGCTAGTCTATCCTGAAATGTGGAACACTGGCACTGATACCAGCAGCATTAACAAAAGTGTCATTAAGAGTGTCTTTGTTTCAAACCTGCCTTCATTTTTCTGTACAAATACCTGAGAATTCCTTCCTTTACTGTCTAAGATGTGACCGAAAGGGCAAGAAATGACTAAGAGCAAATTGTTTCTTGTATGAGACCTTTTCCTCAATATCTGTCTTTAGTTTCTCTGAAGATCTGTGACAAAGAATAAAAAATATTCCTCTATTTGGTATTCTTTCTGTCTTTCCACCATCCTCTGAACTCTACACCTTAACAAGCAGAACTGTGCACTCCTGCAGTGTGAAAAAATAGTGGCTATTAGCTGTGACTAATGAAGCCTTCTGACTCTGACTACAAGAAAATGTTATTGATGACAGAATGCAGTCTACAAATTTGGGAATCCTCCCAGGATCAAGCTTTCCAATATTTCTCCCTACCTTTACACAAGATCAGTTACATTTGAAAAGCCATCATGTTTCCCTATAATAGTGTAAACTAGCCAGCTGCTCCAGTACATAGGTGTGATTTTGGGTATGTAAAATGGAGAGTTATTAAAGCCAGAGGAATTTTGGACATCAGATACGGAAATGGATGTGAGCTTATTGATATGGGGGTTTGGTAAGTATAGGAAGTACCAGCATAGGAAATGTGCTCCCTTTGTTTTCAGAAACATAGAATACATCTGAGGAGGACATGTTGGTGGGGAGCTTGTAAAAGCAGCACAGTGAAGGCACCCAGAAGACAAATAGCAAGGGTGTGGAATAGCCTGGTGCTGAGCGGTTAAATGTAAGGAGATAGTGCAAAAGAAAATGCAGAAGCAGCTCATGCCTCACCACTGTGACAGCTTCATAGCTAATAGTTCTCCAGAAAGGCTAACAGGATTCCCACCACCCATGCAGTTCTTCTGCTTGCACAACTTAGCCCTCCTTACTGCCACTCCATTGACCTGGATACAGCCCTGCAGAAATCCTGCTTTGACATCCTGGCAAAGCTTCTCTTCCCTGTTCTTAACCTGTGAAGCATTTTCCGGGCTGTGCCTCTCAGCGTGAGAATCATCAGGTAGGTGGTATGAGAGGTGCTGGAACATACTCGGAGTGGAAAACCAGGGAAACAAGGAGCATGTAGAGCTCCCCTGTCTGCTACAGAGGAACTGCATATTTAAAGCAGTGCAGTTGTATTAGCAAGTTACTTGCCCTTATTTTGTTTTGTACTAGCTCGAGAATCTCTCTGTGCTGCTGCACTGTATTATCTGGGCATACTCGGCCTAATCCCTCAACTGAGCACAGGGAGAGTCTCAGGGTGCTGTCTACATGCTCTGCAATAGCAATGATTAGCTCAATCTTGGTATTATCAAGTGGTTCCTCCTTGTTAAGTTAGCTGAGTGAAAAGGAAGAGAGGCAACAGCAAAGTGTTAGAATTTGTACAGCTCTCTTCTAGGCATAAAATGTATTTGACATGTCTGTTAACAACAGCGTTCAAACCTATTCGATATTGGGCTAGTCCAGTATTTAGCATGTGGACAACAAAAACAAAGGCAATAAAGAAAACATGAAATTTTGTCTGAAATAAAGATGTCCCTTTAATTACCTGCAATTATGTACCTAGAAAATAATATGAACAATAAAAGGCTGAGATCTGAGAGCTGTGTAAAGCTTATTTGTAAAGAAAAATATTTATAAAAATTGTGGGTTTAAAAGTGTGAACGTATTTAAATTAAAGATACGCACTCAATAGTCTCAATGCCATTAAACTTTGCCATGTAAGAATAAATATCCAGTTGCTATGTGTCAAGCACATAAATGAGAATTGTCATGCATGTGAAAAAACTCCATTGTTGTGCTGTTTCTGAAGTAAATGACAAAAATCATAGAGTAATTTGCATAACTTGGAGATTAGAAATGTACTCCTTTATCCTTATTAATATATTTGCCTTTCTTAATTATAAAGATTTGAATCTTATTTTAAAATAATTTCCTACAAAATATTCTTGGGGATAGAAGCTGCATGTTAATTCTGAATGGATTATTTGCCTAACTTTACAACAGAGATAAATTGTTTCTATTTGATAAAAACCAATCAAAAAAAAAAAAGTATTTAGGTTATCTGGCAAAAAACTATTTACACCTACATAGGAAAAGAGTTCTCACCATAAGTTTAGTTGATTTTATTTGTTACAGACCTTTAGCCACAGAAGTTATATTTCTGTTATGTGATTTACATTTTCCTGTATATTAAAAAAGTACATAATACAGAATTTCAGATAAACTTTTGCCTATGTTTGCAAAACTCTTATTTTAACCTCAATGTTAGTTCTTCTGTATATCAGTCTGTAACACAAGTATCTTGACTGGTTCACAGAGTCACGGGATTGTTTGGGTAGGAAGGACCCTCCTGAGATCATCTAGTCCAATCCCCATCCAGGTCAGGGTCAGCTACAGCAGGTTGCCCAGGTCCATGTCCAGTTATAGTCATCTAGTCCAATCCCCCAGCAATATACAGGGACATCTTCAACTACATCAGGTTGCTCAGAGCTCTGTCCAAACTGGCTTTGAATGTTTCCAGGGAGGGGGCATCTACCACCTCTGGATAACCTGTTCAGCTGTTTCATCACTCAGCATAAAAACTTTCTTCCTTGTATCTACTCTGAATCTACCCTCTTTCAGTTTAAAATCATTGTTGATCACAGCAGGCCCTGATAAAAGTCTGTCCCTATCTTTCTGTCAGGCCCCCTTTAAGGACTGAAAGGCTGCAATAAGGTCTCCATGGAGCCTTCTCTTCTCCAAGCTGAACAACCCCAACTCTCAGCCTTTCTTCATAGGAGAGGTGTTCCCTCTCTCTGATCACTTTTGTGGCCCTCCTCTGGACCTGCAGGGAGAAGTGGGCAGGTGACCCGAAACTGACCAACAAGGTATTCCAGCCCATATATGTCATATTCAGTATAAAGCTGAGGGATCTGGAGGGTCTATAGGTTTTGCTTGCTTGTTGGCTTGCTTGCTAGTTTTTTGCTAGCTTGCTTGCTTGCTTGCTCGCCCTCTCTCTGGGGGCTCCCAGGCTCTTCTCCCCTCTTGGAACGCTTTGCCAGCTTTGCTTGGCTTGGCTCAGGTCCTCTTTCAGTTCCTTCCTCAGAGCATCCAAGGAGGACTCTGTCCATTCTGCCTTTGATCCTGATCTGTGTGTGTTCCTGAACCCAGTACCAGAACCCAGCTCCTGAACGCAGCTCCTGTCTGCTGCTGGGCCCAGTCTGGGACTCCCCCGGTGTCTGCTCCACAGCATCAATGGTGACAGTGATGTAATTACCGTCAGCGGGGTTGGGTTCGATACTGGTTTTGTGTATATTTGTACATATTCTATTTTATTATTATTATTCTCATTAAAGCTGTTCTAGTTTCCTTTTCTAATGGCTGAGTCTCTCTCCCTTATTCCTTTTCTCTTCCCCTTTGGGGAGGGAGGGAGGGGGGTTAACAGAGAACATCTGTTATTGATCTGAGGGGCCACCCTGACCCTAAACCGTGACAGGAGTAGAGGAGCAGAATCACCTCCCACAGCTACACTTCTTTTGATGCAACCCAGGGTACAGCTGGCCTTCTAGGCTACCAGTGAACATTGTTGACTCATGTCCAGCTTTTCACCTTCCAAGTCCTTCTCTGCAGGGCTGCTCTCAATCTCATCATCCCCCATCCTGTACTGATAGTGGGGATTGCACCAACCCAGGTGCAGGACCTTGCACTTTGCCTTCTTGAAACTCATGAGGTTCACATGGGCCCACTTCTCAAGCTTTAGTCACAATGGTGTCTCTGAATTCTGGTCTCTTCTACCAGGGTAGGAGATACATCATTTGCATCCTAGTCAGGAAGCGCTCGTTTTATGTATAGAGTGATGTAATAAGTGGAAGAGAGCTATAAGAAACCTAACCAAACAGGAAATGCAGGCAAGAAATGAGTAACTACTAAATTTCTCTTAAAAAAAAAAAAATTGAAATCAAGTACACAACATTTATGAGCAGCAATTTTGTTCTGAGTCCTCAAGGTACAGTAGTACTATTGAAAGTCTCACTTCAGCAAGCTGCACTGCTTTGAAAAGGCAGAAGAAGACAGTAAACATCTGCTTAGATCTATTATCAACATAATCCTAATGCTGGTTTTGTCGCCTGATTCAGTTATCTGGAGGCTTCATCTTCTCAGCAGTGTCTCTTTATCTTTGGTCTCCATAAGCTTTTCCATCTTCCAGTGACAAAAAAGACCTAGTTCAAATGCCACCATTCAATGATAAGAACTAAGACTGGATGCTATTTATATATCCTCTAAATTTCTATGTAGCTGAACAGTTATAAATTATTGGGAATAACTGTGGAGATTCAAAGATTAATAGTAATCTAATTTAATTTATTTTATGACCTTAACTTATCCAGGATTTACAGAGACAGCTGTATGCCAATATACAGCCCTTTGCTGTTTTAGAAAATTATTTACTTTGTTTTTACAGATAGTGTTTAATTAATATGGACACTGGGGTTTGTATCTGATAAATCTTCATATATTTCTTTAAAATAATCCTTCCTTCACAAAAAAAGTACTCATGATCTAGTGTGTCTACAATCGAATTTGAATGCAGTTAGTTTTGTTTTTTTCTATTACAGTGTATCACAATGAGATCACGAGCACAGCAATTATTACGAAGGAAGTCTAGCTTTTAGAAACTATTGCATATGTTCTACTTGTTATTCAGACTTCTTACTAGATTTGGCATCTGCCTGGACTTGAGAAGCACAAACATGAATCAAATGGCATAAGAAATAATATTTCTATTTGAGGGAGAGAAGAAAAATGTAGTAGCTGTAATTAATTCCTAAAGAATAACAATAACAATTTGTAGTCTTTCTCTTGAGGGTGAGGGTAGGGTGTAAAATGCTCCCCTTCCTGCAATTATTTTCATTCACAGTTTGAAATTATTAGGTATTGCTGAGTAGCACTGATTCAGAATAAGCTGATTCGGTGGCACATGCGGTTTGTGTTAACTGACTGCCTCTTTGCTAGCTGTGCCTCACACTGCCAGGTACTTGCTAGCCATGCTTTCTTGGTGCTGCCAAGGCTACCTGCTACCACCCTGCACTTGCCACTTTTTCCTCACCAGCTGCCCTCAGCCAACCTTATCTTGCTCTGCAAACTGCTCCTCTGCCTGTTCTCTCCTTCCCTCCTCAGCTCTTTAGCTGTGGCCTTCAGCTGTGCCCAGCACCACTGCCCAGTCCTGCTTTGCCCACAGCCATGCCCTGAGCTGCTCCTCTCCCCACAAGATGCCAAAGCCCCTTTATCTACCTAAGAAATAATTTCTTTCCCTGAAACAATGCTTTCCATGACAACTTGTGTCCACGGTAATGCGATTTGAATATACATGAGGAGACAAAACATTTATTTGATCATCAATGGGATTCATGCCTAGGCTGAGACTGACCATGGAGATTACTGCATTTAGAGTAGAGCGTTTTTTAAAAAGTCCTTTACATATTTTTTCTGTAACAATCTGCCATCTGTAGGTGCATAAACCAGACAAGCTATCTCTACAGGCTGGAAAAAATAAAACCAGTATTTCAAGTGTTTAGGAGGTTGTTGGATACAGTGATGGCAGAAGCAACATAATTATACAGATACATAAAGTGAAAGGAGATGAATGTAAAAAAAGGACAACAGACAACAATATGAATTTTGAGTCTTTCACTTCCAGACTTTGACTTTCACAATTTTTCTTCAGTAAGGTCATTGGATAAATTTACTCTGTATTTGCATTCCTAGTGATGCTGAGGGGCTTTGTTGACTGATCCTGCTTTTCTAAGGAAAGAAAATTTCTTTCTAGTCTTTTAGGAAAGCAAATCCCGGTTAATGGTATCTGCCAAGTCTTAAGTTTTTACATTATTGGCAAAATGCTGTATGGCTTAAGATATGAAACATTTTTATTTGAACTCTTTTCCTTTGCTGGATTCTGTCACTCATCACTCCTCACTGTATCACTGTTTTGTTTGATACATAACAGTACTGCTTTCTCTGACAAAGGAAAAGAAATTGAAAACTTGAGGGGAAAAAAACAAACCAGCAAATATGTCACATCCCTGAGGTAGAGGTGAAGGGAACCTTTCAGGAACAAGTTGGTCACATTTAATTATTCTAGGTCCTTCAAGATAAAATCCATCATATTGTTATGTTCCAAGGTTATCATTGTCTATTTGTTGAGTGTACATGAAAGGGAACTTAGGAATCTACCATCAAAGACAGAGGTTTAAGAACGTCCTGATCAATGCACTGAGGTTGTTTGATGCAAGTCCAGAAAAAACACATCAGCTGTGCAATTGATGGAGCCCATACAGTGACTGGTGAGACAAATTGTTCTGCTGGCAAAAGAGAAGTTTGGGTCAGAGAGGTCTACCTCAGACATTTTTTCTTACAATATTTCTATTTCAGCATTGCTAGCTACTTGACAAGTTAAATTCCTTCTGTGCTGTTATAAAACAGTGAGTTCAAAATGAAGATCTGGAATCACAGGCTAATCTGGGCAATTATGTAAAATATTAAAAACTTGTAGTTTCATAGCTTGTTGTAACATATTAAGGTCAAATGGTCTTTATGAAGACAAATGGTTGTCCCCGTAACACATGTGAGAGAAAGCCTTGCTTACTGGCCATTGGCAGGTGCCACAATTTCCAGTTCTAGATGGTATCTGTAGAATACGGTGTACTGTAATGTATTGTTTGGGTGAGTTCCAGTTGGACAAGATTGAAGTCAGCTGAAAGCAGTTACAATATAATTGCAAATAGAATTTGTACTTTGTGGTAAACACTTTTTATGTGCTTCCTGGCTGCTCTCTCTCCTGTCTCTGTTTATCAGATACAAATTATGGGAGGACAGAGACTTCTTCTCCCACATCACAGGACGACTACATGGGTCTTTCCGTCTCCTTGATTCTGTGGATGATTTTTTTTTTTTTACTTTCTGAGTTGTGTTTTGTTACATTTCCTTTGCCACAAGGGAAATAGGGGGAGAAAACAGAGAAGAGATTGCAGCTGACTGGTCCTACTCCAAATGGGATTGTCTATACTGTTAGTATTTAAGCAAGGTAAATTGGTTCCTCCTGATCTCCAGTCTCTTAGGGTTTGTTCATTATCATAAGATCTGACACTTGACTACACTAGATGGGAGCAACAAGCTTAGATTTCCTTTCTATGTATTCAGGGACTTTCATAGCATTTTTAGCATATATTTATTAGTGCTTATGTTACTTTTTTTCCCCTCTGGCTTTGCTATTTGAAGTATCCACGTTCCTACTTCCCTCTCAGCCTAACCATGCCAAATCCCATGTTGTTCACACCATATCAAATAATCCCTTTTTTGAAATGGGTCAGAAGGCTGTGATGACCTTCTTTTCTTCCTGCTCAGTGTTTTCATAGGTTATACCAAAAATTAGCAGATCTCTCATGCCTAGACACAACAGCAGTTAGATAAATATCTTATTATCTTAAGCTAAGAAAAGTGACAGGAAATAGTTTTTTTCCACTGCTCACTTTTGTCTGTTAATTTTTGGTTCATCTTTGTTTTAGACATATGTCCTGGCCCGTTTGGTACCTGCTGCATGTCAAGGTCTCTTGTGACCATCCGAAGGGCAGAGGTGCCCAGAGATCTTCCCTGTGTGCCTGCTTCCACACTGACACAGCAGTGAGAGATAGGGCAGCTCAGCCCTATTAGTTTGGGGAGAGGGCCCCTGGCTCTTGGTATCTCACAATTTGAAACTGGTTTAGAATTAGCCTGCACTGAACAGTGGAGAATCCTCCTTCCCCTTCTGTGCCTCTATGTGAAAATTGCCTCGTCAGGCAGTACACTTACTGAACTCAGGTACTTCCTGCTATTTATGCTGTGCGTGGTCTAACAATGCCCAACAATCATGAATTGTGGATGGATGAGCCATTTCTTTTTGTGTTTACACAATTTCCACAGCAGAGTTTAGGTAATAGGTTGTACAGTGACAAGGTTTATGAAGGGCAGGGAAATCAGACATTACTATATTACCTCTTACCAGAATTAACTTCATTTAGACCTGACAAGGCTTTAAATCATGTTCATCTGCTGGAAATCAGACAGTAGTAAGAGGAAGTAATATTTCCATGCTAGCTGCACATAAGCTATATAAAAATATATTCTAATTATTTTTTAGTAGGTGCAGATAGATGGGAAGTTGGCATCCTTAGGTGTTTGCCACAGGACGAGTTAAATAGATCAGCCATCATTGACTGGATTGACTGATTGATTTGCTTACATGTAGGCATACGGAGTCATTTGTGACACTGTAGGGTACTGCTCTAATACCAGTTGCCATTCCTAATACCAGCTGCCATTGATGATCTCCTTTTAAGTCCTGTATTATATTTCCTAATGTTTGGCTGATGTCTTTGAGACCTTAGGGCATCCATCTAAAGTGAAATTAAGCAACTATGTGTGATCACCAAACTAATCTTTGTTGATTGAAGTGAGAATTGTTTTACCTAGTGCATAAGTTGTCACCTGTATTTAGGTACCTACGGTCTGGACCTGAATTCTGCCCCATATGTCTTGTAGCTAATTTACATGCCATTTGAGTGATTGCTTTTAAAAATTATACTGTCTAAATCTGTGTTGCACATCCAGAAGGCTCAATATATGACAGTGCAGCCAAGGGAGAGAAGCAGGAGCAAGAACCATAATGAGCTTTTAACGTGAACTTGCCCATTCCAGCTGGCTTGTCTCCACACTTCTGTGCAGAAGTTGAGTCCAGGGGCAGAGCAAGGCTGGTCTACATGGAGGCAGGCAATGGTGTAAACAAGTGACAGGTCGTGTGTCCTGGAACTACAAAAACCCTGAACTCTTTGGAAAGTATGGGGATGGTTGTACCTTCCTCCAAGACAACTATTCATGCCTCTTGATAGGAATTCAGTGGGATATTTGGCTAATTCTTCCCACTCTCCACTGCGGCATGCCAATGTGCTGTGGTACCTGCTTAAATCAATACAATTTCAGTAACACAACCAAACAATTAGAGGGCTTGTTTGGTTGGTTGTGTTTTGGTTTGGGTTTTTTTGTTGTGGGTTGTTTTTTTTTCCCTTGTTTAACAGTGTATAACTGAAATTCAAGCAAAGGAAGCGTCTTTAATTGCCGTTCTGTACAACACAGTGTCTATCTGCTAGTCTTCTAGTCCTACCATGATTTTCTTCAGGCTGCCATTCCCAGGTGATTGTCTCCTACACTGATGCCACAAGACCACTATCTGTATTTCAATACTGAGTGGGTTTCTTATATATAACACTATTTAACAAATACAACATTGCAGTCGTTTCCATGGTGCTTATAAGCTGCTGAAATCACAGATTATTCTTCTGCATGAACTGATCATTCTTCTAGACAGTACATTTTCAGATGCCATCTTTAATTTGTGATATTAATACTGAACTTCATCACTGTTCAGTGGTTTTACTGAAGTATTTACATATAGATTAGTGAAGTAATTTTTTTCCAGAGTATTGAAAGCTCTCCAGGCCTAATTGGAATCATAAACTTAACCACAGTATCTGTATGACATGAATATGATTTTTGCTTATGAAAAGGCCTTGGAGGTTTACTTTCAAAACAAATTGAATGTATTTCCTCTGCCTCGTACATTTAGCTCTGTCCACTTGGGGAATGATTCGGCAAGTGAGTGTTTTGAATGAGCAGCAGCGAGTGTATTCTGAGAATTGTTTTTTTCACATCAGCACCCTTTTAAGGATGATGAACTATCTCAGTGAGTTTTACCAAAAATTATGTTTTAAAATAATGAACTAATTAGTTAAGACATATATTACTTTATTATGTAAAAAGAAACCTTTCCTAGAGTGATAGCTTAGCTACATAAATTGCCCTTTCATTTTATATTAAAATAGAAAGATGGACCTGCTATAGAACACTTGGACCGCTACTATTAATTATCTGATTTGAAGATCACCTCTGGCTGTTAAAAAGATTTATATTAATCTGTACTTGATAGATTCAGAAGGATTAAAGGACTGAAGGAGAGCGAATAAAAAGAGAACAACTTCCTGGCTTCATTGTTAGATGACCTTGTGGCATGGTACATTTAAATTGCTTACTTCCTATAACTCTATAAAGTTCTGTGTTTTCATTTTCTGGATTAGATTGAAGTGTCAACTGTTTTTGATGAATTACACTAGTAATATATGTTCATGTTCTTCTTTGCTCTTTTCTTTTTTATTTATATATGTCCAGTGTAATTTAGTTCACCTAAAAAAGCTTTCAGGA